>CM052334.1:7019205-7295881 GCA_028455595.1 Lasioglossum vierecki
ACGTTTTTCGTTTTTATTGAAATAAAATTTGATTCGTTTGTATTCAACATTTAAGCATTAAAATACATGTAGCGGTACAAAAGTGTATAAAGTTTGTTTTCTCTTCTACGATATTTTTCGGGTCGAAGACGTTTTAATGACTGTAAAGAGAATGATACGGCAAGGGATTAAAGATCCGACATTTCATATACAGCAGCTTGATAATTCGTAGAGCAACGGGGTTCGGAGTGCACTTGGACTGCATTTCAGTCGGAGGAAAGACGGTTGCTAAAAGATCCGGATGATGAATCGAACGCATCGCGGAGCATCGAGCGGACCTTATAAATATTTATAATCGCGGATAAACAGCGAAACTGCTTTGTGATCCGCGGTATAAATTCCCGACAGTGATGATGCCGAGTGAATAAGGAATGCCCTCCTCCCCTCCTCGAAATGTTCCCGTCGGATTGTTGCCACCTGACAAGAGACGATCGTTCATTTGCATCGAAAACGTTTAAATTTTGCGGGTGCCCCGCGCGTCTCGTATAAATTTCCAGTGGGCGTTCCGTATTTAACCGCGGCATAAATTTTACGCGCTTATTATGATCAGCGTGCGTGCACGTCACGGTCGTCCCCGAGATTTTCGTCATTCCCGAACAACGGGAGAGCCAACAACGCAAATCATCCCGCGGAACAATGACGATTCTTTATAGTCATCCGCGAGCATCGATTTTCCAACACGGTAATTACGAAATTCGCTGGAAAAACCCACGGAAAACCGCGCGCACGCGCCGAGTGTATCATTTAATTAGCTCGTTAATACAGTGACGTTGCTAATACCGGAATAATTGTAAACAATGAATTATTTATAAAGCCACGCAATTACTGTTACATGCCGGTTTCTGTGATTAATTATGCGGAGTCGTTAACCGCGTCGATGGAGCGAGAATGGAAACGAAAAAGTGGATGTTTTGAGTTAACGTGACCAATGAATGGTATTATTTCGTTACCGAAGCGCGGCTTTATAAACATTTGCTGCAACGATGCTCGGTGCACGCGTTATTAATTTTCTGTTAGAAAATATCACTGTACACAATGCACAATACACTGATAAGATTCAGACACAACGAGATAAGATTCACATGACACAATGCATTAATGAGATTAGCTTCACGCCTTCAACACTGAAGTCATCTGTATTTTATTAACCCTCATCCTTCTCTCATTTTAAGAAGAGAGAGCGTTCCTCGGTGTTAAATTGACACAGTGATAAAAAAAATCGATAAAATAACAAGTCAAATTCTTTGAAATTTATATTAATTTTTCACATAAAAAATTATATATACTTTTTAAATTATATAATTATTGCTATATATGTAATATTAATTAAAAATTTTTATTATTTTACTTATCGACGTTTTTTTCATTCGAATTGATGAGTTAACGTTTACATCTTAAAAAAAATGAATTCACCAAGTTTCAGACTTTACTTACAAATAACAGAACAGTATAACTTATTTCGGGAAAAACTGTAATAAGTCAAATAGTTACTTATCGATGCTTTTTTCATTCGAATTGATGAGTTAACGTTTATATCTTAGGTTATCGCGGTTATATGTTTCACATTAAAAAAAATGAGTCACCAGGTTTTGGACTAATTTACTTACAAATAACAGAACAGTATAATTTATTTCGGAAAAAACTGTGTCAAATTGACCCGAGGTACGAACGAGGTTTAAAGAAATTCTGTTTGTAAAATTAATGCCAGAAATAAATGATTAAGCGCGCGAACGATGAAATCGGTACAAAATGTCGTCGAAGCGTCAACGAAATGGCGGACACACTGGTCGACCTACTGTGTCAGCTCGACAAGGACGATCTAATCAACGTTTTTCAGGAGTAATTAAACTAGTGTAAACTAGAGCAAGGTACTCACACGAAGATCAGCATAGGATACTTGGTAGCGCCAGATAGATCGGCATCAGGCGGGATCAGTAGTCGAACTCGAGCTTCGAAACCACCAGGCACCGGTACTTTGAAACGACGAACCAGCGGCTGCGACTTCTCGGCGATGATTTCCGAAACGGCCTCATTGTTCTCCCACACGTGCAGCTTCTTCAAGTTCTGGAAACAGAGAGGAGGAAGCTCGTCGAGATTTAATCTTAATTTTGGATTAGTGCCCGGAACTGGGAAGAGGAACGCCTTACAACGGAGGACATATACTTAAAACCTTAACTGAGTCGCGGTCAACCTCGATGGAAGATCCTGAGTATCCTCACTTCCCCCTTCCAGTACATTAAATGCAATGGTCAACGTAGCTTCGAAGATACGGAGCGCAATGCAGAGATACGCGAAATATGCTATCTAATTTGAACGAACGAGAAAAGTAATATTACACAACACTCTTGGTAAAATGTATTTAGAAGCTGTACGACATATTAGAACCTCCTTAAATTGAATCTTAAACATCGTATTCGGTTACGAATTATTTTTAAACTTCCTATTCGATCACAAATCATTTTTAAACATCGTGGTCGATCACGAATCATTTTTGAACTCCCTATTCGATCACGAATCATTTTTAAACATCCTATTCGATCACGAGTCGTTTTTAAACTTCCTCTTCGATCACGAATTATTTTTCAACACCGTAGTCGATCACGAATCATTTTTAAACATCCTATTCGATCACGAATCATTTTTAAACATCCTGTTCAATCACTAATCATTTTTAAACACCGTAGTCAATCACTAATCATTTTTAAACACCGTAGTCAATCACAAATCATTTTTAAACACCGTAGTCAATCAAAAATCATTTTTAAACTTCCTATTCGATCACAAATCATTTTTAAACACCGTAGTCGATCAGAATTATTTTTAAACATCCTATTCGTTCACAAATCATTTTTAAATATCCTATTCGATCACGAATCATTTTTAGACTCCTTATTCGATCACGAATCATTTCAAGTACCCCAGTCAATAACGAGTAATTTTCGTTTTATCGGAAAGAATAGTAACTGTAAATATTTACCGTTCCAAATATTGCTTCTCTAAATATTGTCTTGCACTACCAAAGTGTTCCGACTAACTAACCGCTCGTTCACCTAGGTCTACTGAGTCCTTTGCTCCCTCCCCTGTGTGTAGGGTGGGGGTGATTGGGCCGCTTGTGTTCTTCAGATACTTTCTACCTGAACTTTCGGTCTCGTGGACCTGGGTGGGTAAATTGAATGCATAAAAAAATTCTAATTGTGTTGGTTCATAAAAAATGTCAATGGCTCGACGATAAGAGAGAAAACACTGAAAAACTTCTAGATATTATTTGTTTTAAAAAAGTATTCGTTTAATTTAGTGTCCATTATGTTCAGACCTTGAGTATGTGCGATGACCAATAAATTCAGAGAACACTTTGTTAAAATAACTAAGTTAACTAAATAACTAAATTAACGAGTCCCGTACACGTGGAAGCTTAAAACAGATTCGATCTACCAAAAATAACATTTCCTCGGTCTTTTGCGAAGCGAATGTTTATACTTCCTCTTATTTATTTTCGCGAACATCGTTCGTCGAGCTTCGGCTATGGTCTCTCGATAAATCAAACTTCCAGCTGCCTCGAAACAGTTCGATATTAATGCAAGCGGAACGTGTGCTCCAACACATCCGAGATATTCGGCCAGCAGAAGGAAAAAATCGGTTCCGCAGGGCAATCGATACTCGAAAAGTTTCTAGCACGTCTCGAGGGACGGTTGTAATTTACAATTCGCAATTTGCTCTTGTTACGCCGTTTTACATAATGAGAAACTGATCAACAGCACCCGGGGGAGCGTGTCGCGTGGAGGGGGAATAATGCACGGTGCATTTTTAATCAATATTTCGCCGTGCACCGACGAAGATTCCCCGGGTAAAAATCGGAGAGTGGAAACGGGTTATCCACGAAAAATTTTTCGAGTAATTTGATCCCGCGATTTATCAATAATAAACTCAATATCTCGCCGATAGTCTGCGCGACTACAACGCAGCGTTTCCTGGCTATTGTTACGCGGGTGCTATGTAACGCTGACTATAGACAAGCGGCTGTGATTTATTGTCCGTTCACTCGCTTCTTTTATTCATCGCTAGACTGTGAAATTGTTTGCGTTTGCTGCACACCACGCTGCTCTCGAAACTTATAAAATGCAATATTTATTCGAATTTAATGCAGATTATACTTTTTTTCTGTTCACCGGCTGACGAGCTAAAGGAGGATTTGTTTGCGCTCAATCTTCTTTCGTTTTTTCGCGTATTATGCAGTTTATTTATCGGCATCTGTGTGCGCGTTGCTGCAATACCGCTTACTGTCAGCCAGACTTATGAAATGGCGGCGATGACGATGCGATTACAATGAGATCAATAAAGCCTGCTTACTCGAGGCAATACGTTTCACTGTATTACTCTTTCCCGTGCACCGTACACCTTTGTTTCCTGGCGCTGCGCAGAAATAAGTCGATGAATTGAATTTTTTTCTTTGTCGGACGTCATACGTTTTTGTATTCCGTTATGATTTCTGTTGGATACACAGACCGGCATTTCGTCGTCAAAATGGTCGAGTTCATTCTCTGTGAAACAGAGGCGAAATGAAAATGTATTTTCGTCTTTCCACAGTGTGTTTCACCTTTTCCAAATACCCCTTCTGCTGTCTTTCCATTATATTTCAACCATTCATTGTACTCGCAAATGCACAAACTCCGTGTTTCAATGTGGAATTCGATATTCCCTCATAATCACGTAACAATTATTAGCCTATTCGTGCGTACTTTAATTTTTCTCATTCAGTTTACAAGGATTGAAATCAGTCGCATTCTGTCAAGATCGAAAGCGTATTCGAAATTTCATTATGCCGTTAGAATGAATGACAAACAACTTTTGTTACGAATACAAAATTGTGGTCTATAATAACGAAGTACTAATTAAGGTACTGATGGATATATTCGGTTTTGCTCCGTAATTTAGGGGATCGAAATCAAATGGCGAATGAAATTACATTCTCCGCTCATTATTATAAATTGGTTATAAATCGACTGCGAATTGTTATGCAAATGTTCAGCTACACGTTGTTTGATACAGTCTCGCGTATAGTTTGAAGCTGTCTCGCGGAGGAAATAAATGAAAATTATGAAAAGTTTTATGATTAACATAGAACTCTTTTCATATTTTCAACCAATCAGATATACAAATCAATCAGAACCGATTACAAAATTAGGTTCACAGAAGAAATAGCTTGTGGCATACGTTAAAAATAGTGATGTCGTACGAGCCTTATGCTAATTTTCACTACATAGTCGATTTACAGTATTTTATCCATAAATGTATTCGGTATATCGGTGAGATCACCTTATCTGAATTTATTACTTTTCTATTTTTCATTATTTTTTATGGGACTTCGATGACCATATTTTTGACATTTTTCAAATAATAATCATGCCAAATATGATATAATTCCGGTGATATTTACTTGTTTAATGGACAATTAAAGTTTCGGGCAACATTAAAGGCTCGCCGACGACACTCCTTCCTTGCGCCCGAATCTTTAATTGTCTATTACACAAGTAAATATTCATTGGAATTATATCATATTTGGTATGATTTTAATTAGAAAAATACCACGTCCCATCAAAAAATAAGAAAGTTGTAAATTTGAATTAGCTATATTTACATTTCTCGACGACCGAGGCTTCTCGAGCTCGGCTGTCCTGCTCTACGTTCGGCAAAACTCAAAGAATATTGTCCCTGGCGTATAAATGTCCCTCGGCAGACCCGTGCTGGGAACTTACATGGATAAAATACTGTAGCAATGTTCGAAGCAAAGATACATCTCCAGCAGCAATTTTCCAAAGCCTCGAACAATTCCAGCGAATTGTCCCAGCTGAAAATTGAATCGACAGAAGAACCTGTATCGATTCCACTATCAAAATATTAATACAGTGCGATGCTACTACGATTCTGCTTGCTGGCAGCGTTGTCACTTTGCTCTCCGTCGAGACCGTCGTGGAGGGTATCCATTTCGTCGAATAAGGATCCAAACGAATGCACAAAGTTCCGTGAGGGTGTCCCAATCCCCCTGTCCGCGCCTCAATTTCAATAAACAGTGGTACTACAGGCTGGCGAGAGGCTCTCGTTTCCGGGAGGCGAGCGTCTTAAGGCGCGATTCAAATTCATCGAGAGCAGCCGGCGTCGAAAGGAGTACGGGATGGAAACGCCTTTGTAAAACGATGGGAAAGCAATGGCACGTCCGCGTTTTCGAGGGGGTTCGGTTATCTCGTCCCGTAATTAGATTATCCCCGGCGAGAACGGAGAAAAAAATGGCAGAAACGAGTGGAAAGAAAGAACCAGTCAAGAGAGAGGGAGAAAAAGAGAGGGGAGAGAGGGCCTATCGCGATTGACGAACACGAAGGGGATGAGGAGAGGGCCGATCAGTCGGCTCCCTTTATCAGACCCTCGGACGATTACAACTGGTAATCGGCTTTCGTCGCGGACAAGCACCATTCTCCAGATCCTACGGCAGAAGAAATAATTTCCTCCCACCCCCCTCCCATTACCGGGAGAGCCGATGAATGGTAAGTGTCTTGTTCTTGCGCCCGCGAACCTCCTCCATCCAGTCCGGGGACTCGCCAATAACCTTCGAGTGGCACACTCGACCGACCGATTTCGAATGCTTCGTCCTTCGTGAGACACGAAGAAGCGGATTCCGCGCGGAAATTGAACCGTCGCGATTGAGCGAACTAATTCGGATACGTTACCCCGGCTCGACTCCCCATTGCTGATCGCTGGACAGATCTTAAACGGATTATCTGTAACGATGTAGAAACACTATTTTTTTTTGAAGGTGTAGTTCAATTTTCTTAGATAACGAATCTACTCGGAAATCAGACCCAAGAATTCAGTATGTCTGTACTAGAAAATATTTGAACGGCTTACTTGTGGTCCTCTCTATCTTTAGGTATTATAGTTAAATTTCAATGAAGATCGATTTTCTATCGGAAATTCGACCGCAGAATCCCAGTGATTGATCGAGCTAATTTGGATGGCTTACCGCCGCTTGATTCGTGACTCTTGATTACTTGAGACAAGGACCTGAGCGCACTACTTGTTCGTTTATAACTTTGCTTCTATCTTTATACGTTACGGTCAAGTTTGATTGGAAATCGATTTTTGTAACGAAGTTAGAAATGCTATTATTATTATTTAAGGATAATTAAATTTTTGCAAGCTTATCAAAATGCATGTCAGCGTATTCGGAAGAATCTAGAGACTTATTCCTGCTAATAATATGTATATATTTATTTATTTTACAATTGAAACACAAGAATGTCAGAATGTCGAGTTAATCTCTTGAGAAAAAATTTTTACCATCATCAAATTCACCTCTTGAAACAGTCTAACTTTATTCTGTGTAGATTTTTTGTACGACTAGTAATAACCGAGATATTTAGGTGTTCCCATTTAAATGCCCCACCCGGTATAAGCAATATAAAGATTAAGTGAAAAAAATCTAAAGAATATATTCGCATTAAAAATGTGACTACATTTATTTTGTAATCAAAACACAAGAAAAGTGAGGCAAAATATGACGGCCAACTGAATTCCAATTCTCAGTTTAAGAATGTGCTGCAAGTTCGTTTCTCCGTTTAAACCGTAATCCAATCAGTGTGAACGGCTGACCAAAGTGTTTCAACTTCCGAGATCAACAGCTCTCCCGGTACGATTTCATAAGAAAGATTATTTCTTGGCTTAATGGATCACGGTAGATCAGAACGAATCCGGCAGCCATTCATCTCCGGGATTAACACCACGGATGGGGATTTATAAATTCCGGGTGTCGCGGTGGGAAAGCCGCAGGGACTCTCTGCGAATCAGTCGATCTGACAGAAGATTAAACGCGCAGTATAATACATTAAACTCGACGGTGTCTCTGTCCGAACGGTAAGAAAGCGTGCCGCTGCGTGCCCGACGTTGATGCATGGAAGCTTAAAACTTGGCCCATCTGTTTCTAAGATCGCTCGCCCCCGGTGTAAAGCCTTCGATTGCGAACCACGAAGAAGAGAGAGGACCGTCGTTCTTCATGGGGGCTGGGACGCGTCGGCGTGAAAAGTCGCTGTCGCGAAAGAAATCGGAAATTATACGCCGTAAGTCAGATTGTTTAGCCTGATGGACCGATCGATCTCGGCACACACGCTCTGCTCGGAAATTCATTTGTTCTTTCATTCCTGCTGCAACGGAACTGTTCATACTGGACCTGCATTAGAATTTTGTAACCGAGACGTACAAAATTCAGAAATTAACATACTACCTACTGGTGATTATTATATAACTGTTGAATTCTATGAAAATTCATGAGGATTATTTAAAATAAAATTTTAAATACTTCAATAGCAACAGTAATTTTAATCATAAACCAACAACTCACCCTTAATAGCAAAGTCCAATAATTTCCTTCGGGATTATCGTGGAAAAGAAGAGTTACATTGCTGTTAAATTAATTCGATATTCAGATTTTCTCGAGCCTCGATTATAAGGTAAATAAATGTAGACGTCTTCTGAATACGATGATATACATTTGTGTTCGGAAGACCACCATTTGCATGCGCAGTGCAACTGCGCAGCGAGGTGAGAGCAATGTTTCTCAAGATGGCTTCGCTAGAAATCCAATAACGGAAGATTTATAAATGACGGGAGAATAGAAGAATGGTATAATAAAGAGTAACAAATGTTGTTGACGGCCAATTCCGTCAATAAAATTTTCGTGGACTGATACAACGCGTGTTGAAAGTAATCCACTTATTAGGATTGAAATTGTATGCATAGAGGTGCAGCAATGCAATAGTTGAATAATCTGTGGTTCTGTCATTATACTGGATTGAAATTGCTGCCCCCTGCCCGTTCAACTTCGACTCGAGCGCCTCGCAATTACGAACTCGTATTATTCGCCGCTTAATCGTCGCTGGATACACCGAGATTCGTATGCATTATCGCTCGGCTATGAACAAAACAGCGTAGCGGCCTGAATCCGGCGCGCTGCGCTCTCGCCCGGGGGAGGGTGTTTGTTTGTTAAGCGGCGGGAAAATTTATTTAATTCGACTGGCTGATAACAGTACCATGTTCTGTGTACTCGTCTACGATAAACGCGATTCCGTCGCCGGCGTATTGTTGTCCGGCGCGGCCGCAACGATTTGTCAAACGATTACAAAACCGAGCGCCGCGCGCGCGCGCAAACATACGCAGGACAGGCAGCCTCCGCTTATTAATCATTCGGCCGAACGCGACACTTCAAATTAATTGAAAACGCACCGGCGACCTCTCGTCAAGTAGCTCCGTCGAACGACGAACGATAGAAATCCACCGCCATCCAGCGTGTTTTGTAATAAAATTGTTCGTCGGTAAGAAAAATATTTCCGGACGATCAATGGAAATAATTTTCCCGGGAGAAAGATGAATAAGGAGATCATGAAATTAAATGGAAATCTGCGCGTGGGAGGATGAAACACGGAGAAGGGGGAGGGGAATACCGTTCAACTGTACCCGCGCAAAAACTTCAGTTTTCATTAAAATGTTTTCAATGCGGTGACGCTCGGGCAATCTTCCACGTGAATGCGATAACAGGTCCGGCCGCGGTAAAAAGTCGAACAGTTTAATTGAAATCCGACCAACCGACCCTATATAATACGGGAAAATAGCAGAATGAAAATTTACTGCGGACTCCAAAGAAACTCGCGCGGAATGAGAAGTTAAATAAATAGGCCCGATGAATCGCGAGCGAAATTGGTGCCAAACAGCTCGTGTCAAATTACTAACATTCTTCAGCGTTACATTACGTGTAAAGTTACAATGTTTTTCTAATTAATTTCTTATGTCGCTTTAGAAAATGTATTAAACATTCACTGGGTCTCGTATACAATCAACCGTGTGTAAGTTGGTCAAAATTAATTTGAATGTCAATTAAATATTACCATAACCAACATGGTATATGAGTCGTTAAGAGAAGATTGGAAGGACAGATTACGTTTTGAATTTACAGCCAAATATTGATTGGCCCGTACGACGATCGATGATGCGATTCGTTCAGATTTTCAAACACTTAAAGCGAAATCTACTTATGGAATAATTAATCCGATAAATCGCATTATTGTGAAATCATGCAGTATTTATAATCGTATTGATTTTTTCATTGAAACTTTGCAAAATTTTCAAATGCAACCACGCAGGATTATACGATAATGCCTATCGATTGCACCAGTATTATGTTATATGATAATTTGTTTTCTTATCCTTCTTTTTGTGCATGTCCCTTCTTTCTTATTAGACGAGTAGTCTTGTATCTTTCTCTTTTTTTGTATACATTTATGTAAATTGGTTCAGTCCGTTTATAATAAATAATAATAATAATAACGTTTAATAATTTACAGACGTAATTATTTCTTGAATATGGTCTAAAGTAATATCGAAACGTTGAAATGAATGTGGTAATTTGCAAAAGTGTTTTTAAATAACAATTTATCGAATCAGTGCGCCGATAACATCACTGTATTTGTTCAAGTATTTTTGGTCTCGCTTCCCTTATCGTTAACCACACTCCCTGGCTCGAGATTCGAACGGTCAGCAAACATTTTGGAAATAACATTTTTCCGTTTTCTTTTTTGGTGGTGGCGGAATAAAATCCGCCGCAGAGTACATGTCCCGAGAGGTTGAGCGGTACGGGCGAGAAAAATCCGCAAGAACTTCGAATATCGAGGATCCACCGGTTCGAATCCAAGCCCTGGGGATTTTCCCCGTTGCGTCTAAATCTGTCGCGTCGTCGATTTGTTTCTTTCCCGACGACCGCCGCGCCGCGGACGTTGCTAACAATAAGCGGCGGCATAAAACATAGCAACCGGAACGGTGAGAGATCGGTAGCCCCGGACGCTGACAAACAACCGCGGCGAAAGGGGTGCGACGCGCGAAGAGCATATCACCGATTTATCGAGTTATCCTGCTTATGTAGGGGCGACTTTTCCCACCCGATGATGGAACGAAATGGAACGGGATTTTCCTCGAGTGTCCGGTCCGCCGAGTTTTCCCCGCGGATCAACGCCGCCCCGTATTTATCCACGCGTGAATAACTTTTTCTCTTTTAATCTTATTCCGATTCCGTCCGAGCCAGCCCCGTTATCCACGTATCGATCGCTCTCGAAGTGTTAATGCTATTCCGGTTATTCGGGGACACTTCCTGCGATTTCGAGAGACAGTTTTTTCCGGCAGCAATCAAAATTTCACGATACGCCGAAGTTAATGAAGCGCGAACGAATTCATTTTTATAGCGCGAACGGACGGTACGTGTTCTGTTCGCGAGCGCGAAAATCGAAACCGGGAATTTGATCGGTATTCCGTTCCATCGCCTGTGTGGAATTATTGGAAACTTGAGTCAGAAACTTGAAATTACCAAATTAATTTATTTGCTAATTTATTGGCCCCGTCTGCTTCAAAAGTTGATCGAAATTGTAACAGATGCGATTTTACGCGTTCCAGAGAGATTCGCCAACTGTTTTTGATTGGTGATCGCTGACGGTGGCGTTAGCCGATGTACCTATTGATTACTATTGTGAGTAGTTTTGTTTTTGTTTGTTTATTTTAAAGAGCAAGGCTTTTATAATTTTAGAATCTATTTTATAATCTAATTTTATAATTTTATATCATCATATTATAATATAATATAATTAATATAATAAAATTATATTTTAACTTATATTATATATTATATAATATATATTATAATATCTTAATATTATAATATGTTATAATATAATATAATTTTATATCATTTATCGTTGTGGTTATTTTAGATGGAACACTAAAGAGACTTAACATGAATTAATAAATTAACTTAAATTCGAAATAAATTAATCAAAGTATAAAAGGTATAAAAGCAAGCAATTCACCGATGAACAATTTGATGGGTCACCCCAGACCCATTAGGCTTTTCACAGAGCAGCGTTTGTAGTCTAAAGGAGCAGGATTATTTCTCGCGAATAGCGCGATTTCAGCGCAGTTTCGAGTCTCACGCAAGCGTTTCCGCTTTACTTATCGTCGGCCCAGGCGAAATTGAGGGGTCTTAAGCCGCGTGCTCACTTGAGAATCGCACACCGGAGAGTCGAATCCGTTGGGCAGGATACAAACCTCGTGCAGAGACCTCCCCGACAGCTTACTTTCCAATAGCCATCGATTCCACCCCAGACAGCAAAACTCTCCGGAGTCTACCTAGTCGCGGGGGCGGTTAGAATTACACCCCCGAGCGTAACTAACGAGGGTGGGAATCCGTTAGCCACCAATTCCTGCGAAAATTAGACGAATAAAGCGCGTTCGAGTCCTTGGGAACGTTCTCGACGCTGCACGTCGTTCCGAGGAACTTAGCTAATCAAAGTACTACTTTCATGTCTTTCAACTTTAATAAATATTATAAAATTGTTAAGAAAAGGAACAGCTACTGTATCAGGCAATTGATACGAATAATTCCTATTTCGCATAAAAATCCGCAGTCTGGTAAAGAAATCGATAGGATTTAAAACTTCCATTGTTATTTTCTTTTGTTGAAATTATTAAAGAACCAGTTAAATTTTTTTTGTACCCGTTTCTTCAAATTGGTAATTTATTCTATACCAAATGAACTCCAAATAATTGAGCACTTGGACAATGTAGACCAGTTACAAAGGAACCCATTAGTACATTTTTTCGTAGCTGAAATGTTCAGTTCTGTCCAACTAAAATACACCGTTTGAAGCACCTAGATGCGTTAATTCCGATGTACACCGGGCACGTTTGTAAAAATAATAAGCAAAAGCCTCATTAAGCGAACGCGCGCGCCTCGCGCCCCTAAACAACGAAAGAATTCCGCTAGCGGTGCGGACCGGAGAGGAATTATTCGTCGATTTACGCGACCGGAAAAACGAGGGTTTATCGAGCGTTAAAAAATTACTCAGTGAAAAGCGGAGAGCTGTTCGACGAACCACCAGCAAACTTGCAATTAATTACGATCGAAGGAAATTTACTAATCGCCCGACCCGAATGCGTCCTGATCACTTAATTTCAAAGGGGAAACCTCAAACTTTGAAGAAACCTGGTTGAAACGCGATAAAATCGATATTTCAATCCTTCCAGGTTTCTTGTAGCAAATGTATATTTATTAAACGCACGAAATTCACTTCGTTCCGTTTGTTCTCGATTTACTTTCGGATAAATTGTTCCGAGCGTTTGTTACACTATCGTTATTTTGTTTTTAGAGAGCATGTTATTAAAATTTTGATTATTAACAAATTTATTGCTGCTCGTAGTTCTTGGTCGAATTTATGCAAAGTTTTATGCAAATTCTCAGTTTTGCGCTGTTCTAATTTTCTGGAAATTTCAAGGATGCACGAATATGTTAATTTATAATTGGGAGAATAATATTGATAATTAAACTGCGAATTTTTGTTCAAAATGAAAACCTTCGGCAATAATTTACTGCAATAATTTTAATAAATTGTATAAAATCCATAGTCTAATCCTAAAAGAATATTCTCGAATATAATTTTGTTCATTCGATTAAGCTTTTCTGCTTCTGATTTTACAGATGTAACAATGGTAGGAACAATGTAACTGGTTCGTTTAATTATTTCAATATATTATCGGAGAGAATGCGCGTTTCATTAAAGTTTTGTGCTTTTGATAAATGTAAAGAAAACAAAAATAGTAGGAATCCGTTTAATCAGACTGGCTTCTACCGAAGATAATTTTGTTGATTTTACTTGGTGGATGGCAAGGATAGCACGGAAAAAGGTGGCCGTTCGTTTAATCAGCAGTAGGAGTAATTTTCGTTTCCGATTATCGAATGGGCTCGACATTTTCGTAAGCGAATGTTCCATTGGCGAGCACAAACCACGTGACCCGGAATTAAAATTCGTCGAGACCAGAGCAAACAGATTTCCGTGAGGTGTGCAAACGAAACGAATTCGTGTCTCGGTCCTCGGGGAGATGGAATATTGCCGCTGAAATATATGAAGTTTGCACTTTTGGCGGTACGGTGGAGTGTTACGGTGACGGTCCCGCGACGGAATGTAATATGTCAAATGGAATTATAGAGCAGGGATAGAAGTACCTCGGATGGAACGATGAGCACAACACGAATACGACGGACAAAAAAAGAATGTGAAAAATAAAACTGAGAAAATACACGGAAATAAAAGTGCAGTCCGACGGAACTCTGCGGCCGGTGTTTTTCAAAGACGAAAGTCATTTTCATTTTTAATAAATCCGTCAGCCATTAGAGATTCTCAACGAACTCTATTCTTCGTGTTGCGTAAATTGATTTTCTAGTTTGGTTTTAATTTTGAGTTGGCCTCAAGACAAATTACTAAATAATTGTAAAGATTTGTGATGTATAGAGAAAACGAAGAGACCAAGTTGTTCCTCATCGTGTAATAAAGAAGAATAAATAAGAATTGAAGAAACAAATTGTAATGAGAGAGACCGATTAACGTGAACGTATTTCTACAGCATGAAATATGAAAGTAGTTAAACTGGAAATAAACAGTCAGACCAAGGACATTAATTTAGCAAAAATTTGCTACAGCGGACGATGGTGATGGTCGTCCGCGAACATCCGCAGTCCAATATCTCAGCGAGGTCCGCCATTTCGAACGTAATAATCTAACAGCTCAGGGGAGATAACTCTTTCGTAAAGAAAATAGCAGATTCATTGGGGATGAAGGGAGGAAGACTGTAAGTCTAACAAAAACGAAGGCCAGTTTAGCTCGAAGTAGATTTAGCTTCCGCGAAAAGGAACATTTTGTTTTTAATGGGGCTCATTTACAGAGTGAAGACAATCTACATGACAAAGAAGCAAAGTTTTCCGTCTACTTTCCTCCTCTCGTCGTTCTAGGCGAAGGATCAAGCGCCCCGGCTGTGCAAAAAGAAGTGATAGAGACAGAGACAATAGAACTCTTTGCCGAAAAGAAGATTAAATTTCTCTCCTTTAGGAGACCGTCGTGTAACCTTCTCAAGGCTCCTCTAACAAGCGGAGGAATCTAATTCCGTTAAAGAAACGGATGAACTTTTCGCGAACGTCGAAAAATCAACGTCGTTATGTGTCATTCGGAGCGGAATGAACTTTCCACATAGATCAGGAAAACAGTGCTCGTTGATCAAAGTGGCTCCACGGAGAAAGCTAACCTAACGATCCTATCCGAACTTCTTCCTTCAATTAAAATTCCGAACCTGTACGACGGGAACGGGACCAAACAAATCGGTCCGAAAGGGAAATCGCATTTCCGACTTGCTTGCTCTCGGCAATTCAGGTCAATTTTATGCCAAAGAAAATTTTTATCCCTCGCCTGTTCTCTGCTGGACAAATATTAGCTGGTAAGTCGAGCTCAATGAAAATCAGAAATTGATGAAATTCAAATGTGCCCATTGAAAACTGGGAAAAAACGAATGACTAATAGACACTGAATAAAATTGTGGTCTACAAGATTCTATCAGATTTTGATGCATTTTTCTGGTAAAATCACGTTTCTCATCCTCAACATTTTCAAACTCAAAGATTTTGATTATAAACGGATTCAGAAAATTTTTACAAGTTTGTATTTTTATAGACAATTTCTATCACAGACGGTTTAAACCTGTGTATCAAAATACAGATTTAGGAAATTCACACATTCATGTATTTCTGTAGACAGATTTGTATAAATTAGCTGAGTCCGTTTAAAAATTGTTACATTTTGTACACTCACACTAGTCTGAATTCTGAAGCTGTTCCGAATTCAACAGGTTTATACAAACGTGTCTATAAAAATAGAGATTCAGAGAATTTTTACGAGTTTGTATTTTTGTAGACAATTTCTATCACAGACAGTTTAAACCTGTGTATCAAAATACAGATTTAGGAAATTTACACAGCCATGTATTTCTATAGATAGATTTGTATAAATCGGCTGACTCCGTTCAAAAATTTTTTCATTTCGTCCACTCACACTAGTCCGAATTCCGAAGCCGCTTCAAAAATTAGCCAAATGCTAAAACTGTTCTAAAACTGTTCACACCAGTGCAACATTGCAGTAAATCACACTACACTATTACTTAGTCCACAGGTTGACCATTGGCCCCAAAATCCTGCTGGGTTCAAGTACGCGAGCTCTTTAGAGGGCAACAGAGCTCTCGGCGAGTATAGAAGATTAAATTTTCCTCTTAGGGTAGCTTCGCCGAGATCCGACGGGCTTCCGTGACAGGAAGAAATCCACTTCTCCCGTCGTCGTCGTCGTCGTCGTCGTCGGGAAGCAAACCGGACTACTGTTGCGTTGGTGTTGGTAGTAGCTGCTAACATTGAGAAATGAAGGGGCCATTCGTACCAATCGTCGCGAGGCGAAACAAATTCTCGGTGCAGCGTCGCGCCGCGCACCGTTTCGATCCGGAACGGATGGGTTCGACACCGCGAGAGCTTTTGGGACGAGGGGCTCACTCGGCGCGTTGTAAATGACAGTGTCAGCCACCCTGAGCTACCAAAGTGCAATGTCCATACGACCGATATGGAAGAAGTAGCTTTCTCAGCGCTACCGTGCACTTCGGGACAATATATTTCACGTTGGCATCAAAAGACAATTAATTGTGTTTGCTATATCTGGATTGTGGATCTCTGTGCCAAATGAAAAGCTTCCGAGACAACATATATATGACCGAGAATATATGTTCAATTTGTTATTTTTAAACTTTTTAAAGTTACTTAGCAGCTTCCTATACTGCATGTCTGATTATAAAAATAAGGACGTAGGCGAATGTACGAGACTCAGCTTATCAAAATTGTAAAAACAAGCATTAAATTTTTATACAGCATCTGTTTATGCAACTGATGCAATCACGTTTACTTTGCATGAAAATCTGCAACCAAGTAATGTTGTTGGGAACTTTCGTTATTTGTAGTATTGAATTAGCTCAAGCTAATTGCAAAGATGTCTGCTGATCTTATTTCTTCCTGTACTTGTAGAAAGTACTTCAAAAATATGGCATTCCGTAAAAAACATAAAGTGACCTTGAAATAACCTTGGTAAAAATGAAGAATTTTTTTGTCATTCCAAAAAGGTCGAAATTGTTTTCGATATTCAAAAAGTGGTTTCGTCCTTCTGAAAGTCGTTGGATATTATCGCGAGTGGCGTGCGTTTGACACAGTTGGGGTTTTGTCGAGTCGAAAGAGGGTGCGTCCACTCACCCTGTTGTAGATGGTGATGTCAGGCACCCCGGGTCCGGCGCAAGTGAGCACGTAATGCGAATGATCGGTTGAAAACTTGGCGGTGTTGTAGAGACACTTCTGCTCCCTGTCCAATTCTCGGACCACGTCGCAGCTGAGGCACGTCGGTTTGCGGTCTTTCCGGTGCACGGATATCCGGTACAGATGCTGCACCGCGGAGTCGGCCTCTGTCGTGGCCAGGTAGTACCTGAAAACGTCAAGGAAAAACGTTAAGCGTTCATTTGCATAGCCTGTGCGCTGCCCTTTAATGGCTTTGTAATCGCGAGAAGAGCCGCCGAGAAATTGCATCGCGACGTGGCTGCTTTTGTTTGCAGTATTAACTGAAACCGGCTTCCCGGAGAAAACAGAGTTCTTCATAAGCTCCTAGCCGCCCACCGTGGTCCGTTCGGTTTCTCCTTTGATGGATTTCCCACGCCCGCATTTTTCCCTGACCCCCACTCCAGTCGATTCTACTTGTTTTCGCAAATTAGTCTTACGAGTTTAGCCCCTGTCTCTGGCAATTTTAACTCTTAATTACTCCCAAAAGGCCCTCAAAGAACTATATCTTTCCGTTCTTTTGTGTAAGTTTGGCCTGGAAAGTTTTCCCGTAATGTTTAACATTGTTGACACTAGAGCCGTCGAAATAGTCAAAGCGATAAACTCCTAATTTATTCTAATTTTAATTGGAAAGAATCTCAATCTTTCTTGCAAGAAATTAAAAATTTCTAGTCATGCCTTTCTTTATTCAAATGGCTAAATATCGATAATAAGAGAAAAACAGTAACATTAATATTTAGTAGACCCTGTTCGAAATTTAAATATGTAAAATAAATAATTTCGGAAATATCCTGTCCCTTTTAAGGGTTAAAATAAATTCTACACATAAATATTTTTATTTTCAACTTACTAAAATGTTTAAAAAGAACATGCACAGCACTTGTGTTGCATAAAGATCCGCAGTGTACTAAGTAAATGATAGCATCGCCGGTAAGAGGCGATATTCAAATGAAGCTCGGGGTATAATTTCGATTAAATCGACTGCATGAAAGGTTTGCCCCTGTCTAAGGGTTGCAGGCCTTGTTCACGTGAATGTTTTCAAGGTGAGGGTCAAGTTTGGCAGGCTGTACGTCAGACGTAGGCGATTCGAAGCTGTTAAGTCTGATTTATACGATCCGGTAGCAGTGCGACTGGTAGAGCCAGTAACGCGATCAGACCGCGCCGGGGCCCATTTGCATTAATGTGGATCGATTGCCGGCAGTTAATCAATGCGTGATTAACCCGAATTACGGAGTTCTTTCCAGCCACTGCGGTAAATTCGTACCAGTCTCTCGTCCGCCACCGAGCCCGATAAACCGGTTAATGAAATGCAACGGAACGATCTTGCTTAGCGGATCGGCGAAAAAGTCCTGAGCCTCCAGATAAAACGCTGATCCCCTTTATTAACGCTACGATCGATATATTCAACTCTTGAAATTATTATTCAAGATATTTCTAAGCTCGGAAAATTTTTATTCGATCTGACAATTATTAGAGCTCGTATTCTGTTGGAAATAAACTGCGGATTTTAAAGTAAAAATTGTCTGCACCAATTATTATTTTAACTTTTTGTGACTTGAAAAGAATATAATTTTGTAAATGTATTTACTGTTTCGTATTTGATCTGATTTTTGCCATAAATACATGAAATCCGCAGTTTATTACGAACAATACATAATTGTCTTAAATTATTAGGTGTACAAATTAATTCAGTAAAAATGAATTTTAATATGATTTTGTATTTAAACCATTCGAATGGCATATTGAAGATTCATTAATTACTTGTAAGTTGCATTAAATGAGTGCGAAGCGATGCAATTTTATTTCGAGCAATGCATTTTAAATTCATGTAAATTAAAAATGAATAATTCATACATATAATTTAATGAAGAACGTGCTACGCATTTATTTGTACAGCTAATAATTTAGTTCATCCCGTTGGGGGGTATGCAGGCTTGTCTGCATTCAATGAATTTAAAGATCCAAAAATTGCAGACTCCGTTTATTAAAAAATGTGCGAAGTTAAGACTTTGTTCGAAAAGTTGGACGATTTTAAATCTCGAAGCCGAGTAGAGTAACGCGACGGAACAATGGAGATTGTTTAAGGGGGAAGCAAAAATGCGGCGATATTAATAAGTGTTCCTTAAGAAAATGCAAGCACGTTGCTCACAGTAAACTGCCGGAAGTTTAACCGTCGGAAGATTAATTTTTTGCTGGTTATGGACCAAGGTACGCTGGCTAAAGGCTTGAAAAGTGGTTCGCCGCGCTTCCCTTCGATGTAAGGTAGTTTCAAACAGGTCAATTTTCCGAAGTACTCCGTTACACGGTCCATTCTCGACCGACTTTCCACGAAATTACAGCCGGGGCGGTTCCTTACCGTACACGGGTTTCCATGAAATTAAATGGGCCTATCTAAAAACCCCACAGGTGTGCAAATTTCTCTTGACAACTCACTGAAAATTACTATCACCGTGCATTCACTTATTTCCGAAGAGTAATTTGTTTAAAAAAACTCAGATAGAAAAGTTTGTTTGATTCATTTAATATGGCCTTGGTTATAGTCCAGTATAAAAAAGAAAGAGAAATATTAAGAATTTAAAAAGTGTCATGTAAATGTAAATGTAAAAATTAGAAGAAAATTATTGTATTATTAAGTTTCGTATTTTTTAAAATAAACTTCTGAAAATTTTAAGAGTACATATTCTTCAAATGCTGCACTTTTGATATATTGAAAACAGAATTGGGCTTCTGCTCTCGGTATACTGGAATGCCCTCTTAAAATAAGCGAAGGTTGGCGTCCACTTTGGGCGGAAACTCCGGCCCGAACTCGCCTATACTAAGCGAGCCACAAAATGTCACGAAACCGCATAATTTTCACGGTGTCAATCTAACTCACGATTCTGTTTACGCTGATCAAAGGCCGATGTTCGCAGACTCGGTGTTTCAATTTGAAACCCGACGAGAACGTTCCTTTGCGCCGAAGACGCGACCAAGTCTTCGTCGGATACTTTCTCGTTTGGCATAAACTCGCGTCTTGGTTCTCGGAGTTATTATATCGCGGGCTTATATTCTGGCTCACTGAACACAGCTCTCTCTCTCTTTCTCTCTGTAATACTTTATAATTATACCGTCTGGATCGAGTTACTCGAATTTTGCTTCTGCTTTACGATAGTTCGGAATTGTCCCTCTTTCATTGAATCGTTGCTAGGTTTTATGTTCTTGGTTTGTTGCAAGATCCAATCGTGAGGAGACAGGAGAGCTTGTTAGTTTAAATTTGTCGCGCGATTGGTATGCAAATGTTTTCCAGGGGAAATCATTCTGTACATTCTTTGGCATTTATAATATTCTAAATGGGTCACAATAAAAATCATAAAGGAACATGATAAAATTGTTTTTTATAAAATGATTTAAATAATTATCAAGGCAGAAACTATTGCAGTTCAATATCTGACAATAATTGATTGAAAATTAATAATAACAGTAGACAGCAAATAGATAATATGTCTTACAAGTAGAAACAGCTTGCAATGGTCAGACACGAATTCTATCGTGAATGCCAAGCCAATATTTATGCTTTATTGGCCAACAATATAACGAAAACGGAACAAGGCGATTGGAAGGAAACATTTACAGTTTGCGATAGACACAAACATTTGCTAGAAGAGTTGACCGAGAGATACTAATGAATTTTATCGCTTCTATCTGCTCCACGCGAGAGTTATTAATTCAACCGGATATAGAATAATCGAAGCTTAAAAGCAAGACGAAAACGATTCTCTCGTAAATCAAAGACTTGATGTGTCGCATTATATTAGGTGCGCCAAAAATCTACTATTCCTATGCAGATCGAGGAAGTGTACTGGTTTACGTGTATCCATAATGAGTTTCCAATATCCTTCCGCATTTTTATCCGACGAAATAGTGGCGTGCTGTATTTCATTCGAATCGCATTGTTGTATAATATCACATCGGCTAATATATTACAGTATTTCTATTTTATTTTATCTACTATGACTGAGTTTTAATTAATGTCTTTGTCGTCGGTATGGTTTACCTCTGTAAAAAATGTTTGGAAAGAAACCATATATTTTCAAAGACCTCGGTAAATAGTAAAACACAAATTGCATATAAATATTCTTCTGAATTTTCTCTTGGTTAAAATAAAAAACTCGTTTCAAATGAATAAATAAAATCGAGTCTCGCAACAGCAAGAACGTATATGATAAATATTAGTCCGCCCAAACGTCCGCAGGATATTTACCACTAACCGAGGGAGCCGCCGCAGCGTATTTCGGCCTTGATGCAGCCACTCAGGCCACCTCATCGCAATTTCCGGCACACCCAGTATAATCAACTCACCGGTTCGTCCCTTGACGAGGCACCAAGCCCAAATGACCGTATGATGAACGACGGGGCCACATTTTTCATGAGTTAATTTGCGGGATGTCCGTGGTGGGAGGAATTTGATGAGGAAGGGGGATGAGGGATGAGGGTGGTTAGATGTCGTCTGAGCAATATCCGTGACGCGGTTCGACGTATCCGCAGCCGGATATCGCACGTGGAGAGCGGAACCAACGCGGCGCCGGTAGATAGCAGTTTTCCCAGGGCTAATCCGTGCCTAATCTAAATCTGCGTCCGGCGACTGACTACCCACCATTCTGCGCCGCTTACATGGCAATTTCTATGCGCATAGGTCAGACGTGGCGCGGACGGGTTGGACAAACACGAAGGGATTCCTGGTAACGTCGGGGTGTGTTTACCGAATAAGCCTCGAACTCCCTGATTTCCGGCTTGATAAGCGACCACGGGGAACTACGAGTTACTTTGCTGAAGCGTTAGAAAAATTAATGGATCGTTCAAACTTCCCGGACACCCGGTAGAAAGAGTTAAATCCATGTATGGAAACGTTGCTCGACGATATCTCTGACTGGAGTGTTTGAAAATTTGCTAGAAAACTGCAATTTTCGTGGATCGAAAAATATTCGTTGATCTACACGATTTATTGAAGTGTTTGAATAAGTTACCTTGAGTTAGTTTGAATAATCCACGTCTAATGCTACAGGTATTTAGTTTGAAAAGAACCTTATAAATTATGGTCGCACTTCGAATTCCGGTTTGATAAACGATCGAGAATCGCGGGGGTCTGTGCAGCAGCGTTTAAAAAATGACTGGAGTGCCGTGTGTCGCGGGTCACCCGGTATATAGAGCCACATTGAATCCGCGTCTAATACGAGTACCAGCAACGAACACAAAAAGAAGAACCGAACGGTGGCGATAAGCTGAATGTCCCTTCGTCTTCCTGCACGCGTATCGCGACCTGATATGGAGACGAAAAAAAAGAAAGATGGCCGACGATGCGACTGAATATCGAAAACCGTTCGCCCCCGGGTTTGAGGCGTCTTTTTTTCCCCTCCCCCCGAAGAAATTTCTACAGTCAAACGGGGAAACTTTGTTTGCGATGGGACTCTCGACGAGTTTGACATTTTTTTAGGACAATTTCTCATTGCTGAATATATTGAATATCGCGAATACTCTGAATTCAGTGATAGTTGATGATAGTTGGTCTAAACGTTCTTGAAATGACCTTCCTGTTATATTATTTCCAATATACCATTCAATGTACAATTCACACGGTTCAGTCTTCTCTAAATATTTTCTATTGTTAATTTTTGCTTTTATTTCAATATCTGCGTTCAATAGTTGTATATAAAATCGTTCCACCGACTGTTACATTTCATGTTACGATTTCCAGAATGAAAAGCATCGACGGTTCCCATTATTTACACACTAAACATACTACCCCTGACAACAATTTCCCTCAACAACTGAAAAACAATTACTGATTTCCCTACCGTACAATAATTCCACCATAAATCATTTGCAGCAAGGAGAATAATCTCGCGAAAGCGCGACAGTTTAGTTGCTGTTTGTTGTCGACAAAATCGGCCGTGTTTTGTTTCATATTTTTTGATACCGCGACTACGACGACGCTGCGAACACAGCTTTTTTCCGCGTTCGACAGATTGAAATGTTTCGTTCGAGCGAGACTAAAAAAAAAAATAAAAGAATTGAGCAAAACAACGGATTTGTTTTGCAGATCGTTGATACTAGCTCGTTGTCTCGGCCGCTATTGGTGGAGGATAAACAATGAATATCGTTGTCTTAAGGTGGAATCTCGCGACATGCCAGAAGGCCTAGCAATTAAACGTCCTTATGTCAGACGTTCGGATCCGGTGCTGTTAGGTCTGATTTATAACGCACCGGCACTACTGCCGCGGCTCTGCCCCTGTAAACTGATCAAATTGCTGCTGGCTCCATTTGCATTAATTTGGATCGATCGAGCCGGCCAGTTAACGAACACGCGATCAATCCGAATTATCCCCGGAGACTTTTTATTGGAAATCCTGTGCGCCAACTGTCGATACCGAGCCCGTTATTACTGCGACAATATATCGTTTCCCGCCAGGAGACCATTCTGCAACTTGCAACGTTAATCATTTTTACACGACGAAACTTCCTTTGTCTTAATCTCCGGAAACAATCGCTCTCTCGACTGCTTCATTTTTCTTCCCGATTATTACTGCAAGACCTTCCGTAATTGCGATCGCGGCGATCCAGTATACCAGCTTATTTACATCATTGTAATTTTCATTAGAATGGCAGTCTTGTTATCGACATTACCGAATTACTTCGTTCGGTTCGCTGCGCGAAATTTCATGTTTTAAAATTGCTGCAGTTCGAGTGCTAATTGTAATTGTAAAACAAACTGTGCACGCGATTCTCCCAATTTTTGTAAATATTTTTAATGACGAGTGCGAAACAAAGGTGGTGTTTAAACATTATCAGTGTCCCCTCGCCTCGGCGCACGCTCTCAAAACAAATAACATCGTTAAAATGAATCGGCAAAAGGTAACAACGATAACGAACGAAGGATTTACAAATCAAGCAAAAGTTTAATCGGACAATTTGCACGGGAAAGGTTGAAATTAACAAACACGTTCGGTCGTACATAAAACACGTACATATGTGCATCAAACATTAATGTACACGTACATAAAATACGAACTTCAGGATTGCACATGACGTACGAATATGCAATAAAAAAAGTTTTTTAAAAACAACGCTTATAATAGAATGCACTAAAAAGGAGAAAATAATATTTTCAGATATTAGTGACTACGAATAAAAGCGTGGAGCGCTAAACTATTTAAAAATATCTTATCTTATCTATAAGCTAATATTTAAAAATATTATTTTCTCTCTTTTAGTGCATTCTAATAGAAGTTTCGTTTTTAAAAAATTTATTTTTATATATTTTTTATTTCTACTTTTTAATCTTTACTACCGATTGTATTTAGTAAGGCCCGCTTACCGAGCAGAACGGCCGGTCCTTGCCCCTTCCCCCGCCCGACCGAATCCAAATCAACCCAGTAAGTAAACTGAGCTTCTTCGGTTCGAAGTAGGCCAGTGGAGGGGGTTGGAGTCGGAGTGGAGTAGGGAGCGCGCGGAGTGGGGATCGCTGCACGCGATGACGTATTACCGAACATCGTGCGGCAAAGAGCGTAGGGGAATATATAAAAATATTTTTTAAATCCTAAACGCACAATCTTTAAAAATTTTTTTTTTTAATATTGCATTGTCATCCAGTTCTGAGTTATGTTGAAAATTTCAAGTCTCCAGCTCATCGAGAAGTGCTTTAAAATTCGGTTTCAAGATTTGACGCATACAACAACAACGACAATAAAAAAAAACATGGTAAATAAAACACGAAAATCAAGTAACAGGATCGTCGGTGGCATATTCCGTATTACAAATTCAATTCATCTATCAGAACCGGAGAATTGCAGTTTCGTGTACGAATCTTAATAGCTAATACTCTCACTTCGGTGGCCGCGCATGCATAACTACCGAGCCGGAGCAATAAATAAGACCTTTATGCTCGTATGGCGTGCATGAGCTCGTGAAACGAAAACGTGTGTATCGACGAAAATATTATGATAATTTTACTACACTTTGATGTCGGAGAAACATCTAGTTTCTGGCAGCGTAATCGACGAGAATGGAAATTTCCACGAAGATCCTCCGCTAGGTCATAAATCCCGGAGCGTTCTTTTTACTCAAATTTTGTTTCGCAGATACTCTATCTTGTTTTTTAAATTTTATTTCGTTCGAATGCACTCGATACACCTAATGCGAAATCGGTGCAGCGAATTTCGCATTTGCTATGTCCACGTCCGATCGTTTCGGGGCCATTGCAGTTCCGTGTTTTACGCCCGTGGAAACTTTACAGCGAAGCACTTCCGACCGGCGTCATTCCAGAAAAACTTGACGTTTTAACGACGTTGACGTAATTACTTCTACCGATCAGCCGCGCGCTGCTTCTCAAAGCAGCCGTAAATTAATCCGTAAATAAAAATGTGTGGCGAGAGAGAACGCTGTCGGCATTCTCGATCGAGTGCGAAACAACTTTCCACGTACAGGGTGTTGTTAAATTACTATCGACCCAGATCCAGAGAAATCCTGAATTTTATTGAAAAAACACGTGGCAGGACGACGTTCGTCGCAATTGCTTCCCTTTCTACTCGGAATAAATACAGCCCTTACAGCGCCAGCTGCGTTTATCGATCTCATTATCGCCTGACCAAAACCAACGAAAAACATTACCATAAGTGGAAATAACCGTTATTGGTCAGACGTGTGCACGGTGCTTAAACGCACGCGCGCGAGACGCAAACATTTATCGCCGATTCAGTTAGCAATATCGCTGCTGGAACAATTTTATTGTGCTGTACGAGTGCTCGGCTTGGAATTGGTCGCGGTTCCTCGATCTGCAATCTGTTGTTAGGAGACCAACAATGAAGTTAAATCAAATGCCCTTAAATTCTCTCTTTCAATGCTTTCCCAATATTCGTTAATGTTGTTGATCTTAGCTTTGTGTTGTTACACATACATTAAATTACACACCATTTATTTAATGGAAAATAATGTTTATTATACTTTTATAGCGATATTGAATTTAACAAAATCTTTTAATATATGTGACATTTACTCAACGAGAGAACATTGACAATGCTTTCCTTTATTTATTTTAACAACGGTCGTTACGTGTTATTCATCGAAATGAATCTTGTCGGGTTATCTCATCTGCGCGCGCATCTTAGTCTCTAACCTATTCATATTCAAATCTCTATATTGCACATAGTGTAGCACACCATCAGTTAATTCTAAATACACCGTTTCAGATCCGAAATATGGAAAATGTAAATTAATTAATGCATTTATTAGATGTTCTACTGAATCATTAGTTTTTTTTCTCAATTCTAATAAGAACCATTTTTATACTTTGAGTAAAATTAAAAAGTATTTTTACTTTACAAGAAGGAATAAAAAAGTATCTTAGTATTTACCAACCCAGACTTATTCGGTTCTATCATAAATGCATACAATCGTTATTAGGTGCAGTTTCGGTGCAGATTTCGTAGAATCGCTTTGTACTTCGATATCCGCTACGTCACTCGGATGACGCGCTCTTATTCGCTGTATTCGCGACGCCTTTTTCGCTGAATATATGTATTTTCCGAACTCGCAACATCAATTCCAACGCATTCTGCTAGACTTTTCAGTCTCGATGCATTTTTCATAGAGCTCTCTCCAATTTTCTTCGCAGCGTCAATTTGATGACGTTCTGCTATTTCCTGTTCGATGTGTTTTTCGTAGAATCGTTTTCACTTCTTCGGTTTGCTTTGTCAGTACGATCATGCTATTCCACAACTCTCGATGCATTTTTCCTTTGCGCATTTCGATTTGCAATTTCACGTTGACGTCATGTTGTTATTTACAGTTGCGCCGACACTGGAGTTTGCGATAGTCGTTTAATTAACAGCATTCTGACCATTCTCTACATTTCTAACGCCAGTTGACATTCCTTCAAATTCTACAGGGTGTCCCAAAAATGATGTATTTCCTTGGTGTTTCCTGAGGCTGCTTCAAAGAACTTTTTCCTTTACGAAAATGTTCCCCGCGACTTCGTTTAGGAGTTATTAACGAGAAACACGGACTTGGCCAATGCGAAGTAGCTGCGCTCTGATTGGTCCGTGTTATTCGTTAATAATCCCTCAACGACGCTGTGGAGAACATGTTCTTAAAAGGAAAAATTATTTCAAACGACCTCAGGAATCTCTTCATGGAGGTACAACGTTTTTGGGACACCCTTATAATAGAATTTTATAGAATTGTTTAATGCACTTTATAAAATCGTCTATCCTTTGCGATTAGCAGCAACAATTCTAAAAATCTGGGGAATTCTACACGTTTGGCGAGCTTTGCGGATTCTCTAGGTGCAGCTGCGCTCTGATTGGTCCGTGTTTTTCGTTAATCTCAACAAGGTTGCGGAGAACATTTTCGTAAATGGAAAAGTTATTTCAAACGACCTCAGGAATCTCTTCATGGAGGTACAACGTTTTTGGGACACCCTTATAATAGAATTTTATAGAATTGTTTAATGCACTTTATAAAATCGTCTATCCTTTGCGATTAGCAGCAACAATTCTAAAAATCTGGGGAATTCTACACGTTTGGCGAGCTTTGCGGATTCTCTAGGTGCAGCTGCGCTCTGATTGGTCCGTGTTTTTCGTTAATCTCAACAAGGTTGCGGAGAACATTTTCGTAAATGGAAAAGTTATTTTAAATGACCTCAGGAATCTCTTCATGAAGGTACAACGTTTTTGKGACACCCTAGTAATAKAATTTTATAKAATTSTTTAATGCACTTTATAAAATCGTCTATCCTYTSCRATTCGCAGCAACAATTCTAAAAATCTGGGGAATTCTACACGTTCGGCGAGCTTTGCGGATTCTCTAGGTAAAGCTGCGCTCTGATTGGTCCGTGTTTTTCGTTAATCTCAACAAGGTTGCGGAGAATATTTTCGTAAATGGAAAAGTTATTTTAAATGACCTCAGGAATCTCTTCATGAAGGTACAACGTTTTTGCGACACCCTAGTAATAGAATTTTATAGAATTGTTTAATGCACTTTATAAAATCGTCTATCCTCTCCGATTCGCAGCAACAATTGTAAAAATCTGGGAAATTCTATATATTTGACGAGCTTTTCCTGGACCCTTTTGCGGTTTCTCTAGGTGCAGAGTCAGTTTGATGACGGTCCGCTCCGTCGCCAAGGGAATCTCGTTCACGGTTGGCCGGCTGGTCAGCCAACGATATCTCCTCGGAAGCCGCGAGAAGAAATTCCTCGGACGGATAGTTTCCTCCTGTCGCGCGCGTTATCCATGCTCCTTTTTTAATTCGAGCACAATGGACCCTTTAATTCAAACTTTCCGCGAAACTTGTTTATCACGCTGCCGGCTCTCAAACCCCGATATCGAATCGCGCCCGTTCGAACGCTGCCCTCTCCTCTATTGAAACCGGGGCCGAACTACGAAACCAGGACACCCGCGTCGCGAGAAGATAAAAGTGGCGTGTTTGCGCATTCCTTATTGTGAATATTTATTAAAAACTTCTCCCGACAAAAAGAGGGAGAAAGAGAGAGAAAGTTCCAACCCTGGAGGACTCTATTTTTTTTTCAATACAGACCCGCATTCGTTAGGGCCGTTCCATATGGAGCGATATCGATGAATTTAAATTTTTATGAAGAATAACCCTTCTTCCCGATCTGTATCCTTTTGTCCGATACTTTTTTTATTCCTTCTTCCGTCCTCTATGCATTTTTATATAGTGCATCATTTGATCCATTAAGCTTGTTAATTCGTTCCTGGTAAAAGGATTTATTGGGTCATCATTTTTATTGTTTCTAGTAGCAGCAATTATTCCCATGGGCTCCTGAAAATTCTAAAGGCTTTCTCCTTTTCGCATCATATTAATAAAGACAATTTTTATTTTGCATAAAAATCCGCAGTCACGATTAATGCGATGTTTAACATGTAATTCTTCATCAAACTTTATAATCCAATTCGTTCGAGTTCTGATGTATTCCTTCAAAGAAAATTAATTTTTCGAAGTAAAAATAATTCATATTAGTAGGGGAAAATGATTGGAAAATAATTATTTAGCGGAACGTCCAATAAATGCGTTAAAGAATTCCCATTTTTCATTTAAAATCCCAAACGATTGATAACCGAACGCGATTTAATCTCGAAAAAGAGGTACAAAGCGAAGTCACTTTTTCCGAACTTTTGAAGGTCGCCCCAGGCCATCAGTTCCGGCTGATACCCAGACGGCTGAAATAATGATCCTAAACGATAGAGCTCGTGTTCCTAGTGCCCCGAAGCAAGCGGCAATCCATCAAGCCGGCAAATTAACAGGTCCCGGTCAATATTGAAAATTAATAACAAACGGTGGCGCAGAGAATTCGGAATCGATGTGGTTGCAGATCATCGGAAAGACACCAGGGGGTTGGTATACATGTGTACATTGATGTATATAGCCGTGCTACTTTGTTCGTCTAGTTTAATAGGCGGAACCGGGTAATTGAATAGGTTGCGAAGGTTAATGGCTGCAGGGTTTGACAGCGGTAGCCCCAAGATGAGCGTAAACTCGCCGCGCCATCGGTGGAAAATCGACCGGGACTGAGTTTCGGGGGTGTTTGCCTGCTGTGTAGTTTCGTTGGCAAGATGGATGAGCCTCGGGTCATTCAGAACGGATTAATTTCAATATCCGGTTAATTTCAAGTGCCTGGGACCTTTGGCCCTACGAGCTAGATTCGACAGCACCCCCGCGATCAAACCCCCGTTTTCTTCGCCCGAATCCCTTCGCCGAACGATCTTCAATTAATACCGAGTAATTACTCGCCGTATCGGCCACGTTTTAGCGTCACGGTAACATTCTACTGTGACGGACTTGTGGGAATTGTTTGCCATCCAGATCTCGAGGATTCTTCAACAATTTACGGACCAGCGACCAAAGAAATAACTTAACTTTTGTCGAGTAGGAAATTTTTGGAGAATAAATTTTAAAACGAAGAGAGGAATGTTAATAGGGGTAGGGGAAGAATATTATTTCTTATTGGTGAATTCGCAGCCCTACTAAAAGGAAACTTGAAGAATTAAACATTTGCAAAGCGATCGAAGATAGACACTCCTTTGAAAGCTGAGAAATGCAGATTTGAGAATTTTCAACAGTCCTTGGTAGATAGAAAATTCACAGTGCAAGTTCGTGTCTGCTTGGAACTTTTAAGAACGAAATCTAAAAACCTGAATAACTCGGGATTACACGGATTCAGAATGAAAATCGAGAACAGGATTTTTTGACGATATTCTTAGGAAATGAGAAACTCTTGGTGTGTAACAAAGAAATTTCTTTATAAAATAGTTCAATGAAAATTATAGTCTACGATGACGATGGGATTTCAATGTACGGGAAAGTTGCGAGTTGAAAATTTCGAGATAGAAAATCCACAGGGGTGGAAAATCTTGCTGAGAATCCCGCGGAGCGAGAAATTTGAGGAATGTAATTTTTTAACAACATGAGAGCATTCAGGATCCGCAAGAGATCCATTGTATGATCACTTTTATCCTGTGGAATATTTCAGGAGCATAAATTGTTGATCGGTAGATCTTCTGACAAAGAAAAATTTTTCACGAAACCTTCTTCAGTGAAGAAATTATTAAATAGGAAATCCAGGAGATGAAAAATGAAGCTGCTGGAGGGAAATGAATGCGACGAAAGTTTTTAATAGCAGAGAACTCTAGACCGAATGTTAGACGCAGAGTACGTAGACTAGAAAACCTCGACGACAGGAAAGTCTCGTGTCCATACATATTCAGTGGTTGTCGGTTCCGAACCGAAGGGAATTTTGTTCCCACTGACACAGTTTTTGCAGGAATCCTTCTAAGAATCACTCGGGGAGTTGATGAAAATGCTTGGGGAAACAACAGGGTCGAGTTACAACCATTAATTCATTAGGAATATTAATTTTACCAGTATTTAGGTATTCAAGAGTGAAATGAAACTTTCTGCCCTCAAAACTTCATTCCTTGTTCCAAGGAACATTATTAACATCTTTTCTACTTCATTATATGAGTTTCATAATAATTAAGACATTAAAAACAATTTTTTTTTAATTACCCTGTAAGTAATTTTTATTTTTATAAACTTAAACACTCTATATCGCTCTTTTTAAAATCCTGTCTTCACGAATAAATTTTTAAATTTCCTCCCACTAATATTGATTCATATCCCATATTTGATTTTTTCATAGTCCCAAGAGATTCATCTGAAAACTTTTCACCCTCGGAACTTTCATCCCCAATAAAGTATAATCTACAAGTTTTCTACCTATTCATAAAACTTCGTTCTACAATTTTCTCACCTAGCATCAATTTAGCACTTGATTTTTCCATCTTACGACGGGTCTCACCCTGAAAATTCTCACCTTCAATTTTCCGCCTCAAAACAATGTACCCGACGAATAATCCAAATTTTTATAAAACTTCGCCCTAAAGCTTTCCAACTAGCGTTAATTGCTATTTTTCCTTACTTGTAAGGAAAACGAAGGAAGACTCTAAAAATCCTCACCCTCGATTTTCTACCCTAAAACAACAAAGCCTACAAATTATCCACATCTCCATAAAACGTCGCCCTAAAATTTCCCACCTGTCATCAATTTTACCGAGAACGTTAACCCCAAAAATTATCACCCTTAATTCTCTACCCTAAAACTACAAAGTCTACAAATTATTCACATTTCCGTAAAACTCCGTCCTTAAATTTTTCACCTAGTATCAATTCTCCCATTCGAGTTTCCTATCCTCGAAGAACATTAACCCCAAAAATTCTCACCCTCAATGTTCTATCTTAAAACTTCTCAACTAGTATCAATTTTTCGATTCGATTTTCCCACCCTGGAAGTACATTATCCTAAAAAATTCACGCCCTCGGATCCCTCATTTTCCAAAAAATTACCCACCCTAAATCGTTCGCATTAAAAAACTTTGATCCCTCGAGCTTTCTCCGGCAGAAATTAACACGTCCGCCTTTTCCATATTCCCGTGAGAGGTTCCAGCGGCAAGAACACTCCTCCCCAAATTTTCCAGGGTGGAGCGCACTGCGGCGTTGGAATCCGTGCATCTTTCTACGAAGGCAGCTGGAAGGTCGTTAAAATTTTCCAGGCGGCAGTGATTTCTGGTCGTCCGTCGAATTTTCCGAGGGCGTCGTTACGCGTCGGCGGGAAGTCTTTTCGTTGACGTAGCAACGGTGCGGTGGTTCGACCGAACAAACGGAAACCCGCAGAATGGTTCTTGCATGAAGCGCGGAGCGGCGATAGCGGCGCGTTAGACGGTAATTTCGGCGAGATCATCGCCGTCGAGAGCACACATAAAGCCAGGCCGAGGAGTACTTTCTAAGTTATGTATCTTATGAAAGCCGATGAAAGTTTGCGGACGCGCGTACCAGTAATTTAAAGTTGGCCTTGCATGCAAACGCCAATTCCGAATTCACCCTAAATCGCGAACAAGAGTGACAAAAATATTATTATTCCTGTAATTTAAACAATTCCATCCTTACTAGTGTACGGTAAGTTAGTCGTAACCTGTTCTCCAATGAATATTAACAATTTTTTTGTACGTAAAACCATTTTGCCTTAAAAAATTAATATATACGTAATGTTGCATAACGAATATCTTCAAACAAGAAGTACGTGGCAGCCATTTTCCCAAAGCCCATCTGTATAAAGTTACATAGTTTGGATTTTTTTGTGTGTGAAATTATGTTTCATTAAGAAAGTAAATATATACGTTCTGTTGTGTGATGTGTAATCAGTAATGGTTAAAAGAATATCTTGAACAAGAGATACGTGAAAGCTATTTTCTGAAATCCAATCTGCATAGAGTTACATAGTTTGGATTTTTTTGTGTGTGAAATTATGTTTCATTAATAAAATAAATATATACGTTCAGATGTATGATGTGTGAACAGTAATGGTTAAAAGAATCAACTATCTTAAATTAGAAGATAGAAAAACGTCTGTGGTCATTTTGTTCAAAAATTCGTAACGCAACGTTTGATAAATTAGGGGAACAGGACCGGTGTCAGGATTAATTTGGGAGAAAATTAAAATTCCTGTGTGTAACTCATATTTTCGAGAGTGTCCCGAGCATGTCCGTGGTGTATCTAATAAGACGGTCCCGACGGCAGCGACACGGACGAAACGAAGACGAGGACGAAGGGGCGCGGCGCAGGGTGTGCTCCGGTACTATCGCACGCGTTTATTGCGAGCGATTACGGTTTTGGCGCATTGTGATGGGAGCCAGCTGCTATTTCGGCACGCAGTCGCGTACGAGCAACGATCCCCGGTGCCTCTACCCTGCTTGGGAATAATCTCCGAGAACCGGAGACGGAGAATTTACGGGCGCGCGGACAGAACTAATGTCGAATTTCGGGGGTGAAACTTGCCCGGAATTGAAACGCGCAAGTTTTGTTGCTTCGGTTTCGTATAATTAGGCGTGTTTCCGTAGACTGCGGATAGAGACCGCCCCGGCGAACTCTAATTAGCTGCGTTCGCGTGGTTCGTCTCTTTCCAACAGACGAGGGCTGTTTTGTCTACCCTTGATCGCTTGCAAATGGAATTTCGACTTGGCCCTCTCAATTGCTCCTGGTTATCATTAATCTTGGGTAAGGGGATACAATCGCGATGGGGAAAGTAGTGCCACTTCAATTAATCACCTGGATCATTATACTTTGCAACATTTCAGTTCCGTTCTCCGAAAATTCTCAGGCAAAATTTTGGCATAGATTATTCATAAGCAATTGCCAGACCGCGGGTCTTTGGAATAAAAATTGTAATGTTGAAATGTATTGTTTCAATTAATTTAATTATGAATTCTTTTGACGCCTTTCTACATACGCGTGTTTTTTTTAAATTGTAAAATTACATTTTTCGACAGATTTTCATCGAAAGTCTTCAGAGGAAAATAATTTAATCTTCTTATTGTACTCTGTACAAAAGGAATCCTCGGAAATCACACAGAAATGTGGAACATCTAAAACTATTTAGACCTGATGATACTGCTTCATTCAGTTATGCTGGACATCCCTTGTGTTTCCATTTTCTTCATACTTGGGACCAGCTTCTATTAAACTAAATTATTTCCGAGTGAGAACTAGGAACGCTGGAAAGTCTCAGACCCTTTGCGAACACTGGTATTTTTGTCTCCCTTAGATTCCAACGAAATTTCTCGATTTCCAAGGAGCTGCATATTTCTCATTTTTCGTGCGTACATATAATCGTGAATATTCTAAGAACGTGTTGCACCTTTCATCTACGATAAAAAATGAACTACACGATGTGTAGTTTACCAAAATATACAAAAAAGTGTATAACTTGTGTAATCGTAATTGTTTTCACTTAAAAAAGATCACACATGTACTTCAAACATAGTATTTTATCCATAAATGTCCCAGATTTATCCCACCACCGTCCAATCAGAAATTCCAACTTCTCTATTTTCCATTATTTTTTGATGGGACTTCGATGACCATATTTGTGGCATTTTTCTAATAAAAATCATACCCAATATGATATAATTCCGATGACATTTACTTGTGCAATATACAATTGAAGCTTCGAGCGCAACGTCTCTGCGTCTCTTCTTTCCGCAACGCTATCCTTCTTTGCGCCCGAAACATTAATTGTCTACTACACAAGTAAATATCATCGGAATTATACCATATTTATTATGATTTTTATTAGAAAAATGTCACAAATATGGTCAAAAATAAAGAAGTTGGAAATTTGGATCAGCTATGTTTACATTTCTCGACGACCGAGGCCTCTTGAGCTCGGTTATCCTTGAGCTTCGGCAAAAGTCAATGAATACTGTTCCTGCCGCATAAATGTCCATCAGTAGACCCGTGCTGGGGACTTATATAGATAAAACACTGTACCAGTAAACACGTACACAAACTCCGAACGTAAAACGTAGGATGTTGATCTTACAAAAAAAGAGAATACCCCTTTAGCGAAGAAGACGGCGTACAGTTAGGGGATAAATTAGGGCAGCAAGGTTTAAATAAGAATGCCCGTTAAGAACTCGCCGGTTTTCCGGTCCGGGTGCGATTCCCAGGAGCGGATTACAGGAACAGGTTCAGGGAGTTGGTCGTTATCAGGGCGATTTGTTTCGCGAACGGTATACCAAAGGGAAGGGGGGTCCGCTCGGCTCCGCTCCGATTCGGGCCGCTCGCGCGGCGAAAATAATCCTCGCCGCGGTGAGAAAAAGCCTTAAGCCGTGCGTGCTGGCTCGCACGTGCAAACAAACCCGGGTCTTTCAGGAATTACGAGCACTCCGTGACAATTCTCGCGCATTTAACAGGCTAAAACGCGCGCTCGCGAGCCCCGCTAAAGGCAGTTTTAAAGCCCGCCGCCATTGTTCCGTGAAGTAGGCGAGCAGAATGGATCCTCTCGCGAGCTTTCAGGATAATAGCGTCGAACGTCTCGCTCGACAAAAATTCTAGGTCTTCGAGCGTCTCTCTTTCCCTTCCTTTCTCTTTCCTGCCAGTGTCAAGGAACGCGTGACTCGCCGCCTGGACGAAGACAATGCTGACTGACGCATCTTAAAGAATGGTGTCCCGTGTGCAGAGCGATTGTTTCCCGGCTCCATAGGGATTTATCAACCTGCAGCTTAATTCAGTTATTACCGGGAACTGCCAAGTGCGCATTGATTCGAGAATTTAATTAAATTAGACGTCCTTCCATTAGTTTTTCCGTGACACGTTTTCTCGGTGTACTGCAGTAAAATGCTTCGTTAAATACTCGAAGAGTTTAAGGGTTGTTCACCCCCTTTAAATGTAGACGTTCCACTATTTATATTCAAGATTTAAATAAAAACACGACTCGATTAAACGCGTTTTCATTCAATTCGTTTCTGACGTAGATGTCACTAGACAGCTAGAGGCTAAATACTCGAGAATTTCAATGTAGAAATTCTACGGAATATAATATTCGTTATTTATACCGCAAATTGTAATTTACTATTAAGGGATTGATATAATTAAGGACACTATTAAATGTAATCTACAAATTCGTGATGAGCCACCATCGTTCAACTCGCCTCAAAATATTGATTCGATGGCCCACCAACAACAACATAAAGTACCAGTAAACCGGATTCCACGGATTTTCCGCGAGCTATGAATTCCAGAATTTCCTTGTAAAATCGCAATCAGGTTGCCGTCGAAACGAAAGTAAGTCTGCGTTGATTCGATTCTGGCTACCGATTCCCGCGTACAAATCCGACGAATTAGCAGGGAAATTCGAATTACCGAGGGGGCGTACGGAAGGGGGTGAAATTAATGAAAGCCCGGCCCGTGTTGCCCCTTTCCAAACTTGCCGATTCAATTTTTCAAGCCCCGTCACTGGCCTGGCGTGCACCTGTACAAGAGCGGAGAGAAGAGAAAAAAATAGATAGAGGATCAATATTGGCGGTGCGCGATCAATTAAACGAGCGAAAATAATTGGTCGATCGATGGAGGGGGGAACACACGCGGAGAGATACGGGGCTAGGCGCAGTTTCACTTTTGCGCCACCCTCCGCGGCCGACATCCGGGAATGAATCGTTTTACAATGGCCATTCACCGGTCGGACAAAAGTTTGCCCTTCGACGAGCTGGGATTGAACTTCCGGCGTGACGCGGCGCTTGCTCGGGAATCACTGAAATCTGAGGCCGTGATTCATATTTTCAAAGCCCCTTATTAGGTCGGACATGACGAACGTTGGAACACGTAAAAACGATCTTTGAATATTCTACCCATGCTCATTTTAATGGGTGAACGCTCTACATTCACGTTTCTGAACTCTTCGTGAAGAATCTACTTCGTTATAAATTTAGGCTTGGACAGTACGTTGCTTTTAAAACATTCAAAGCTGGTGGAGAATTTATTTTTACGATTGTTTTAATGGGATCTTATGAAAGAATCTCGCCCCTTTACAATGAGCTCTTGAATGTTGATCTGCGATTTTTTATGACTGTTCTATTGCATTTTTAATTGAAATCGTTTGAATAATCGTTTTTCTAGGAAGAAAGAGAGAGAGAGAGGTTGTAGGAAAATCGCTACGATGTCTTTCTAATGTAAGACATATAGTTGAAATTTTCAGAAAATATTGATTCTTGAAGGACCCATAATTTCACATGCGAAGAAAATCGTCGAAGTTCCTCCATTTGTGAACGTAACGTAATGGCTACTGCGGTCTACTGGTTCAAGATATTTAGTTCAATGTTTCAATAAATAAATAAATAAATAAATAAATTCTTTCGAAGTTCATCAAGCGTCAGAAAATCTTATGGTCGTCACAATCGAATAAAAAGAAGAACGAATGGAACCAAGTAAGACATCGGAAAAGGGTGTTGCCGGTCGAAAATCACGGGCTGTTTCGGGTCGTGTTAACGCGCGAACGCGCGACACGGTCGCGATGATCCCCGCAGGACCTCGGAATTAGAAGTTCCTTAGCAGCGGTGAAGACGAACAACGGCGTTTTCCCCTGTGTTTCTCTCTACAGGTTTCCCAGCGGTTCCCTAATCTTCCAGTCGTCTGCGATCCCTGTTTCGGCTAACTGCGGCGAAAGTACTTCGGAAAAGTTCGCCGGGAGTTCCGCTCGGTCGGAGCTTGGTCGGTAACCCAAATTGCTTCCGCAAAGCCATCGATCAGCGGACTCTATCGGGTAACTATCGGTCGTTGCGGCCCCCACGAAGAGTGTGAACCCTCAAGCCTCGAAATTCGGCTGGTCATACTAGTTGCAACTAGGGTCCTTTCGTTTGACCAGACGCAACCCACCGTCCTCCTCTTGCAACCCACTTCTCGCGGCCATCCCCCTGTCGCTTTTCGACGGGTGTCTTTGTGTTGACACCGGAGTTGCTCGAACTGTGTGTATCATCGTTGCCTCGAGGACCCTCAAATACAGGGTACGCTAACGACGAGAGTTTGCTCGGACAGATTTGTCCTGGAACAGTCAAGTTAGTCCGAGGTGGTACCGTAATTTTCTATCGATCGATGAGTTCATCATTTTAGATCGATTGCTCCCTCGATCGCTTCCTGTCGACTGGAAGCTGCTTAATTCTTGATAACAGAATATTCTGTTAAAACACGTTGGTGAAAGATGTGCTTCATTTCAATGGCAGGAGTCTTGCATTTAACTGCAGATTTTACGCATTTAAAGGTTAGAATGATTTCAAATCATCTGGCAAGTATTGCCTTGAATTTAAAAACTGGTCGACGAATTACAGCACGCAAAGTAACAGTTGCAATACCACCAACGCGAAGTTGGTTATTGAACAAAAGGTTACAGATAAAAGATTATCGATCCAATGCACAGTCGGTCGCGATAAATCGATCTACAACTATGGAATCGTTGGGGAAACGTGCGGAAAAAAATTGGTCCCTGACCAAACTTTCTGTCTTCCTCGGACCAATTATTCTTTACAAAACATGTGTGCAGAAATACCGTTTTGTATCGATGTTTTCACAAAAATTCTGCACGGGAACTCTCCGTCCGCATCAAATTGCCCCTTGAAACCGTCAATGGAACACGCCCCGGGAAACTCGCGGAAACAATGGAAAACAATTTCGACGGTTTTCCGGCCAGGTAAATCTCGTTCGCGAGACATTATTTTCTTCGAAATTTCGGCAGCTCCGATTTCTCTGTGTTTGTTACGAATTCCCGTTCACGGTGGAATCTAACGCCGCGGAAAATTTCGGTGACGTCGATTTCCGGGGTAACTTCCGAGCGCGGCATCAGGACACGGAATAGAATTCGAAGTGGAAAAACATTGACATAACCTGGACTCCTTGAACGGTGCACGTGGATCACGATACGAGGGGAAAAAAATACAGCCGTTCGTGCGGACTATCGGAACACCTATGTTCACCGTTTGACGCCAATGTTTTCCCGAACACGCTTTTTTCCTTTGTTGAAATAATCCCCGCGGAGTCCGCAGGGGTGGAAATTTGTATACAAAAAATTCGAATTCTGAACTGCTGTTGAAGTATTTTCGTTTCAGCGTGCGGAATCGCTGGACGCAATTGTTGAAGACGGGTAGAATTTATTTGTGACAAATATTTAATTGTAACTAACGTTTAAAAAATTGTTTTACACTTTATATGTCGTCGATATGTGGAGCAATTTTTATTTTAAGCAACTAATTTTGTGTTAAGGTCTTGAAAGGCAAAATTGGACAGAAATAATCACAGTATACTATGCATACCGGGTGTACAAGTTATTTATTCCTTTGAAATTACTGTCTCTGCATTGACAACTTGAAAATAATGAGAGTTGACGATAGCACAGAAAAATTACAGTTTCTACCAATGGGATTGGTATTTTTAATTCACCTGCTATCGCTGAGAAATAAACAACGATTTTATGGAGAATAGTCCATTGAAGAGAATTATTTTCTGTACCTAATACATTTTATTTTGCCTAAAAAAAATTAAGAAAAAATGTTTGATTGAGACGTAATCTTTTCAAGATCCATTTGTAATTCTTGTGGTATTCCTCCGAATTGTTGCGAGTTTTCAAAAACACCCGTTGCATGGCGGCGACACACAATGCCCACTGGTGGTTGGGTGCTATTGATTCTTCGCAGTATCGCTATACTATATATTTGCGCCGAACAATCTGTTTTGAACTACAAACTGGAATCCCGTAAATCAAATTTAATGATCCTCTGGTCTCCTAACTCACCGGCATTATGGTCTTAATAAACCCCTCCCTATGGTCGGCCGTCGAACAGTCGGAATTTACAGAAAAATTTTAATTAATCGCGCTCGGGGGTGCGGCATTGGGAGAAACAGGGGCGAAGAACGAACGTGGAAAAAAAAGAAGAAAGAGTACCGCGACACAGAGCGTCGAGACACGATGTTAATTAAATTATTAAACGGTCGCGAGCCGCGGTGCGAAACCCCTTGTGAATTGTTAAACGACTCTGGTAGGTTAATTTTTAACGAGCGTCGCGTCCGAATTGATTTTAATTGATAACCGGCCCGTTACCGGCTCGACCGATGATCCGCTTCGTCGAATCGAAAATTAATAGTCTTCGTTTATTCATGTTTTGTTGAGCGAGTGACATAAGACACGCTTGCCGATCGCAATAATTAATAAAATTTCAAATCTTGTTGCAATGAAATGATCCATACAATTTTCATTAAAAAAACAGTAGCATAAAGAGCCTGGGCTCATTTTAAAGCTTGAAGCCTCTACTTTCATAATCCTTTATTAATTTTCTTTCAAGACAAAAGGTACGATTCGGTAAAAAATATCAGAAACATCTGTAAAAGCATTAGCATATTTTTCTCGTAAATAAATCTGCCAGAGATGCGAATCTTGAACTTTTTTCATTAAAATAACACCTTGAAACTTGTTGTACGTTTTTTTCTAGTCGATTTATTGAGTTTGGAATGAAAGGTTTACTTCCAATTTTCTCGCTAACATAAGTTGGGAATACGAGAGAGTCAGCAGTGTACGTATCGCATAATAATTTATCCACAGGGAAACTCGAAACTTTTATTCAGGAACTGGGACATTCTCATAATCTTTCGAACCCCCGAGCGTAACAAACTTTGACTGAACGTTAATTAATGCTCCACGCGGTCGAAAATGTAGCGCAAACAAATACGGACGTTGTGCGGAAAACTGTATGGAGAATGTGGTATAAAATTTCCGAATAACCTGCTTTGTTTTCGAGAGGACGTAGCTTGCACGTAACTATCAAGCATATTGCGTTAGTATCCACTCTAAGGGGAAACGGCCAGTCGTTGTCAGACACGTTAGCCCAATTTTCAAAAAATTTCATTCTCCCTTTGTTTTCGAATGTACAATCTTCTAACAATTGTAATCATATCTTACATATCATTCTGGATGAGAAAATAGAGATTCAGAGACCGTCGTGTATGCTCGCACGCGTATCCACATTAAGTGGAGCATCGGGTTAATATTCCAGCAAGATTTTCCCGAAAATTGAGCACGCCACGGTGACATTTTATTCTACGTTTTGCCTTTCGTATTCTACAGTAGCATTTCTGCTGAAAATTTCACAACTGGACACTCGAAAATTTCGTCCAACGGATGCGAAATTCCGGGTAAAACACGTCCACGAAAACAAACAAGCATTCGTTTGCACGGCGTCGTTCTTGTTCATTCGGTGCCGGTTGTCAGAGCTCACGATATCAACTACGTGTAAACTTGTAATAAAGTTTTGTCAAGTGAAATCGCTGTCGCTGGCTTCCACGAAACATCACTTCAGACTTTGTCTTTCTCTCCGATCCGCAATGGAACGCAAGAAGTGTTTACTTGCCATTGTGTCTAACTAATAACACGATTTTATAGTGGTATACTCCGGCATCCATACTTGACGGCTGTTAAACGGAGAGCGACTGTCGTTAAACGTAACGACTCCCTTAACAACCGCGTCTCGCCTCGACTTGGCTCGATCATGCGGGCTGTTTCCCGCGGGGTGAACCACCTACCGTGATCACCATAAACTTTCCGTTATTAGTCCATCGATTCTTTGTTTTTCTCGGTTACATCCCTCCGAGAGACTCTTCACATGATCACGCTATTTTATCATATTTTTTTAGCCTGGCTTTCGCAGCTTATTTTAACGTCGATTTATGATTTTTATAAATTGACATTGTACATTTTTGTGATCAGCTTGTAGTCGTGTATGTCCTCGATTTTACCAAATAAAATTGACAGAAATTATTCACTGGAACGTTTCCTTTCTTGGTCAGTTGAAATATTTCACTTAATTTAGATACTAAAAATAAGAAACAATGTATAAAATGATTTTCAACGTTTCGCAAAATAATTTTGCGTGTGGAGGAGATCAGGGGTGGCAAAAATTTGTACGTTATCGATGCGTGGGGGGTTTCTCGTTTTTGAGTGTATCCACTGGTGTTTTATACTAGGTCTACGTGACCAGGGTTGCAGAGGAAGATCTCGCGATGAAATGCAGACTTCCTTGGGCCACATGCAGTCTCTTTTTCGCGTCAGAAGTGGACGACGGTGGACAGATGCTGGCCCCGGGTATTGCAAACTTTATACCCTTAGTGACAGAAAGAAAAGAGAAAGGGAGGAGAACTGGGAGAGAGATAGAAGAGAGGAGAGAAAAGCAGGAGAACCGTGAATTCAGGGCGTGGAATAAAACGATGCTCCAGATATGCCACTTAAGCGAAATTGTCAGCTTTATGGGGCTCGGCCAGAGCTGGAAGTTCCACAAGCTTTTGTGTGTACCGACTAGAGGTCTCGAGCAGGACTTTCGGATCCTGAAGATCCGAAAGTCGACGTTCACGGAACCGGACGATCAAATTCTGTCCACAGGGATTCCCTGCGACGTGGAATTTTCCCTCTGGCCAGGGAAACAGGCTTTGCTCAAGTGATATTTGATATCGGAAGACAAAAGAAGCCCTCTCCCCGCAGATGAATAACGTGCTCACTTGGTGGTAACGTTTCTTGAGCACCTGCGAGCCTCCTTCTTTAACTTTTCTTGCGCTAAATTAACTCTGCTGGTTCCTACAGCTTTGCTTGACACATTTGTACCCTTATTACGTTCCTACCAATGCAATTTTATTAGTTGCACTAATAGTAAAACCTACCCTTTGTAGTAGGAGCGATTTTAATTTATCGATATGAAATTGATATAATACTTTGTACAATACTTAAATGTGAAATAATTGATTAAATACCAACATATTCAATAACGTAATAATGTGAATAATGGTACGATATTAATTATTGGCTCTTCACAAATTGTTAATTTATAATTAATCATTTGCAAGAATACAAATACGATTAACATCGATACACTTCGTAAACTTCTGTTAAAATGTCATCTACTTTTATTAGAAAGAAGAAATAAATTAACTTCGAGAACCACATATTAAATTGTATATCTTTATTTAAAATAGTATTTTTTTGGACAAATCAAAGGAACGAATGTTAAAGGAAACCATTTTGTCGAGTTTCAGGCTCAATTATTCATCTGTGCAACGTCTCTTTGATTAGGATCGTTAATTTTTATTTCGTCCGCAAAAATGTCTATCGACAATGGAAATCGTTCCGGCTCGGACGCGAGGAGGACTATACTATTCGCAGGATTTATTCGTCGGAGCAATCAGCGTCAATCATGCGGTCGCTGATATCGGTTTATCCGGAGTTATTGCTCGGTAAAAATGTCCGAGAGAAAAGCTTTGAGGTTTCCGTTTTTGTCCGACGGTTACGCGCCCGGTTTCACATGCATTGCACCCTCGAATCGTAGAAGGCACTGGCCCGGGAATCGTGGTCACGAGCAGATAGTGCAAATAGAATATCAAAGAACCACCATGAGAAAATGGTTTCTATTATTCAGTGCAAAATTTTCTCCAAAATTCACTGTTTCAACCCTTGAAAGATGGGTGTGTGTGATTTTTATACAGTTCTGCTTGGGCCCTTACAATCTGGATTCTTGTCAATTTACATTTCTGCGAATTTAGATTTCTGTCAATTTATAAATCTGATAATTTAGAAAACTGTCAATTTAAATTTCTGTAAATTTAGATTTTTGTCAATTTACATTTCGGTCCATTTAGGTCCCTCTTCATCTATCATTTAGGTATCTGTTCACTGAGATCCATATCTGTTTAACTCCTTGCAACATAGTAGCAACTATAAAATAACAAAAACATGAAAAAAATTTTATTGTAAAATTCTACGCAAAGATATAAGATTACCACTACATTTATTAATAGAAAATATAAATTCTACGAAGCTTCTGCAATGTACCTCACAGTGGTGCGGCAGGCAATTCGACTTGAAAAAAGAACAATATCATTTTTTCGGTCGACGTTTCCTTTCCAAGAAAATTGAGTTTCAAAATTCAGGAGCTACGCATTCAATAGGGATCAGCTGACGCGTCTGATCAACGCCAACCAATTCTACTGCTGGTGAATACGTGTAGAACGTATCGCGCGAACCCTATGAATTTCCAAACTCCATTTCCTCGACAACGAAGCGTCAGCGATTCGTCCTAAGACAACTTACACAAAAATGCTGTTAACTCATTCTCAATTTATGAAACTAATTAAAAATCCAAAATATTTCAGATAACACAATCAAACAGCTCTTGTCTTTAAAAATATTTTATCAAGAAACATCGATGTCTAGAGAGACGATAGTAATCGGTCTAGAGAAAGCCTGAACATCAACAACTGGTTACCACCTCCGACCGCAGAAGGATCGAAACGATCTATCCGCAGCGCGATTCCCGACCGTGTCTATCAAGGGTAAAATCCAATTGTCCGAGATTTAATTGCAAAAGTCGCGCGTGATCGAAATGCGAATGCCTGGAGGGAAGGGGTTCGAAGCTGGAGGGGTGTGAGAATATAAGGGGGTGAGTGAAGGAGCCGCAGGATTACGAGTTTCCGCGATGTCGGGGAATATCCTGGTGGCGGGCGTCGCGTGCGATAATGCAGGTCTTGCAACGACGAAGACGACGCAGCTAGGAAATCCTCGTGGTACACGCTCGACCCGTCCACAATGAATGTATATTCAAAGACGCCGAGCGAACGTGACGCGAATATATCCGACACCGGCTCGCCGGGCCTTCACGGGAACGTCCGGGGACGTCCGCGATGGATATACGCTCGGAGACCTCGGGAGCACGTGACGCGGATATCCACCGACGACCCTGACACATTCCCGAAGAGTGCGTTTCCGGTGGAGAGCCGCGGGCCACTGGATACCAGAGAGATGGTATCTTCTAAGCTGGTTGTGCTTTTGGGTTCCTCTCTCTCGCACACACTTCTTGCTGCAGGCGACTAGCAGTTTTCTCGAGGAATTGTTGGATAGCCGTGCATGGAATACGCAGTTAATTATTTTTTCGGAGGGGCGTTGACGGATGGTAGATCGTCTCGTGAATTGGATTTTCAAGGGAGTCGGGCGCTATGCCCTGAAATAGAGCCCCGAAATGGGAATTTCATTCTGACGCAAGTAGTTATCCGTAGGAATGGTCGGACGTGTGGGCGAGAAATATTAAAAGTGGAATGGATGGTTTTTGGAGGGTGTACGCATTGTTCGGGGTGATTCCGAGTAAGAGGGGGATGAGATGATAGTAAATTTATTGTTCGGTGGTGAGTGGTGTCTGTAGGGATGAGACTCGGGAGAAGTGGCAGGGTTGTATTCTGATGGATGTATGAATTGTTTTGAGGTGTGTCATCGGCTGAGAAATGTAGTGGAAGGAAATTAGAAATTGTTCGGTTGGTAAGTAGTTCTCTGGAGAAATAGTCGGACCAGAATGGCAGAAGTATTAAGAGTGAAACGATTACGTTCCAGTAAACACATAGATTATTTCGAGTATTTTTATGGACTGAGAAAAGTAGTGGAAGGAAATTAGAAATTATTCGGTTGGTGGAGAAATAGTCGGACCAGAATGGCCGAAGTATTATGTTCTAGTAAACACATAGATTATTCCGAGTAATTTCATGGGCTGAAAAAAAGTAGTGGAGCAAGGTTTAGGAGATAGTAAAGAAATTATTCGACTGTCAAGTAGTTATCGGTAAAAATGGTCAGACATATACGCGGAAAATATTTTAAGTGAACTCTTTTGAGTAATGTCATAGACTGGAGAAAAGTAGTGAAAGAGTATCGCAGAAACAATGAATTAATTCGGTTGTAAGTAGTCATCCGTAAGAATGGTCAGACCTCGTACAAAAAACATTTAAAGTGGAAGAAATGGAATTTCCGGGACATGTAGCTTATACTATTTTATTCCATCAAAAATCAACTTTTTCCCGACATTTAACATGGAGAAACGCACGCAGTTCAAAGCAGCAAATTATTATCGAATTAAGTATCGTAGAATTAGCAGCGCGGTGAAACATCCTTGATAAAGTCAGGGGCTTCCTGTTTTTTAATCCGTTTATGAGGGCCGTGGATCAGATTTCGTAACGTTTTCAGGTTCGTTAGAGCGGCGGCCGCTAATTAACCGACAGGAAGCTCAGTTTTATAAATAATCCGTTTAATTCCGGCGACGTGGGGGCCTGGCTACGTAAGGAAAGTTTTGTTTATCGTGGAATCCGGCATTCAGCTCTCCCATTAACCGTCGGCGTTGCACATTCGGCCAGCGGAGCCGCACCAGTACAGCAACGAGCAGTGGCGATTTCGCGGTGGAATTGAAACTCCGTTAACTGTCACGCGAACCGTGTGAACGTCTGTTGTCCTTCGTAAACGTTTATTTATTTATTCATGCTTTCCTGTGTGTCGGTCGAGAATTCCACGTGGCTGATTACCGGCTCGTCAACACGGCACGCTAATCGATCAAGCGTTCCATGGATCGTAAACGCCGGGGGGTGAGTGGTGTATCATTAAGTTTCGTGTAGCGAGACACGTCGAGAAGATTATTCGCAGGCTAAACGGCTGTTACAGCTAAAGAAAGCGGCCCGTTAAAAAGGTTTCTACTCGAGAGAATAACACCGGCAGATGATATCCCCGGGCCACCGGGTTGAAATATCGCGCGTAAAACGTGAAAATAAAACGCGCGCCAGCAAGAAAAATAAATTGCTGCTATGTTTTACATTAACGACCGTCGAAACCCGTGGACCGTGCGCGCGCGCCCGCTGAAAAGCTTCGGGAAACGTTATACACCGCAGAAAACAATCGCGTTCCGTACGCCGCAGCCTATTTTGTTCATTTCGGTTCGGTTAAAACCGGCGCCCCGGCACGACGATTTTATAAATTCGCCCGGAAAATGTCCAATCGAGATGTTTACTCCTCCGATCGAAAATCCCGTTAACCATTAGATATCGAATTTTCGGTGTTCAATACCTTCTGAATGCGTACCACAGAATTCCTATTCTCCTATTGTAATTATTACTAATGAATAATTTGACGTTTCGGCTGGCTGAAATGCTCTGAGAGTTGTGTACCGAAGGGAACAATGCGTGATATTAAATTAAAAATATCGCTTACAATGAGCATTTACGAAAATAAGGAATTTCCGGAGACTAACAGAATACGTGCATATATAATTTACAGATTGAAGCTTGAATAATTCGAGTGCAATTTACAATTATTAATTGAATGGTAACTTCATGATGTTTTATTCTGTCGATTGAAATTAAATGTCTATCTCCTTATATCGTTAAAATCATTTTCACATTTCACGAAATCCATTCGCTCCCTTTGTAATGTTTTTTTGGAGTACGAGTCTGACCAGTTGCGGACGATTTCACTTATTTTTAAACTTGATAATATCTTTCCGGACCGCGGAGAAAATTCATATTTATCGCATGCATCAATTTACGAGAAAAAGGAATTTTATATTAATTTAAATCTTTGCCATAATTCTGACACAATTTGATGAGGGGTTATCAAAGAACCCAGCGAGTAGCGAGTACCCAGAAAGTACCAGTCGATTTAGCTGGTTGTCCAGCGAAAATCAACAGGAAAGAGTAGACAGAGCCTGATCGCAGTCTTCGCGTTTCCCCGGCATTTTGAGAGCAAGTAGAATGCTAACAATAACAGAAAGACGCGTGGCGTATTTATCTGAAACGCGAGATAGTGTCGACAGTCCGCGCAGCGCTTTCGCGAGTTGTTTCAACAGCGCCTCCCGCGTATTTTGCAATCCCGACGGTGGCCCGTTGCTACTCCCGAGAATTAATTACAACGAACCGTAGCGCGAAAACGCAACCCAGCTCCCTCTCTCTATCCCTCTCTCTATCTCGCTCATTTTCACTCTCGTTCGGTCCCTCTGCGCTCACTCACACGAGCGCACGACGATAATAATAATTAAGATTTTAATTGCGCAAAGGAACTTCGTTAAGATAATGAGCGAAAGCTATATCGCTTATATAAAAACGTCCGCCGACAGGCAGGCTTTGAAACGAACCCTCTTAAAAAGGAAACAGGGCCCTCGGACCCGCGCCCTTAATCAGCGTCATTTTATCACGATCCTCAAAAGAACGCGCATTCGCGCTTATTTTTCCCGAACCCGGCGAGCTGAAATTAATTCCGTTGTTTTCTCGTCGCGCGCTGAATTGAGAACGATTACCCCGGCTATCGGAATTTTTCAGCGACGACGCGATTTATCTCCATCCGGCTGAAACATCGCGCAGAACGATCCCGTTTTAACGCTGGAATTAGTGGACTAAGAATGCTTCCGTGGCAAAGTGATCAACTTTATCTGAAACCTCGGAATACTTATCAATTATGACTCGATATAATTTAACATTGATACGGCCTTCCGGCTTTGCTTAAGCTAAATGCAGCAGAGGGTGCCCCTCGAAATTCGGATATTGAATTTAATTAACTAAATTCATCTTTCCGGTGCAAAGATTCGATCCTATTTTACTAACTAAGCAATTTTGAAATTAACTATAACTTTATTCAACGTTTCGATCTAGTTTAAGATCATTCTTAAGAAATACATAATCGCGCCTGTAAAAATTAAACTATTAAACCACTGTAAATTATATCGTTCTAGTTCACTTCCGTGTTAAAAAACAAAAAGAAAAAGGAAAGGACTGAATTTAATATAATGTATAACCTGTGGTCTGTCTATGCCGGTATAATCTACTTATGCTATCAAGGAACGTACTTTTTTAATTATCAATTTTATTGTGTCCTTATTTTGGAGGTTGAAAAACTGACTATTAAATATGTCCGACCATTTTCATGAACCACTACTTTCACTTCAAATAACGTCGAGATTCTTCCTTTTGATAATGTATTTAACAGGGAATTTAACAGCGCAAAACTCTGATTTCGGAAGGAATTCTACCAGCGCGATGAATTTCCAGGGTAATTTCTCGCACACAGTGGTTATGCGTCTGACAAGTCCTTCGGAAAACTACTGAACATTAAACCAATACTCTTCCCGGCTACTTTACTTTATAATTTCCACTTCAGAATGTAATTACAAGCCATAATTACTAAAACAGACGCTTTCCAACTAATTAGGTCGAGCACACTTAAACCAGATGTATTCTACGCTCACGCGTAGAAGAACGTTCGGTTATGTTTGACGCTATCTACTTCTGACTCGGTCCATATTATTCCATCACCTTCTTTCCTCTCCACTATTGTGGCATGTTAACTGATATCACTGCTGTGTTTTATGGAAACGTCACGCTTCACGCAGTTCGCTCTACTTTCTCTGCCTGTTGAATGTGTTTCTGACAATCCTGTCTGATAACTACATGTCCAGACTAAATTACATGTCGTTAGACGATATTGTACCACGAGACGCTTCCTCCCTTTTATTGCACTTGTGAAAGTGTTTTTACGACGCTTTTAGTACGGCCATTGTTGCGTGAGTCCAACCATTGCTAGTGATAACTACTTCTCTATCAAATTCGACAATTTCATGATTAGTGAAAATTATTTCGTCGACTTTGATCCGACATATTAGCTCGTTTAAAACGATTTCTATTTTCTGAAAGTGCAGTAGTTCACTTTTCGTAGCCAATAGACGTATGTCTGACTAATTGTAGAGAATACTACTCGTCTTATTACTTGGTAAAATTATCTTTTATACCCGGAAGATTTCTTCTTCTTTTTATAGGACAATCTGTTTTAGTAATCAAATTGTGCACTGTATTCATTATTCTTTCACAACGAAAATGATTTTACAATTATTGCTTATCAACAATCTTCGCAGTGTTTTATTACGTGTAACCGCGAAGGTTAGGCATCGTGTAATTTATATAATAATATTGTCAATTAGCATAAATTTGCCGGTATTGAAATTACGTTTCTCTCACACCTGCTCGAGTGTAAATGACAGGACACCTAGATTGTTTACAAAGGTCACTGTCCACCGGGGAATTACACGTTTATCGGCGCAAACGTAGCTGGATCGAAACGAGCAGAATGACAGCATAAATGCCATGTAACGGCAGTAATTAAACGGCAGTAGCGCGAGAGTGCCTTGTGCAGAGTTACATCGAGCCCCCAAGACCGCAAATGTCGATCAATTATTACCTATCAAATTAACATGTCCATAGCGGGCCAGTCGGTTCAACTCCTGAACTGGTGTATACATACTTTATTTGTTGCGTTCAGCCTGTGCGTTTAATCATCAATTCATTCACTCACTACATTCATTTCTCTTATCAATTACTTTTTACAATATTAATCTATTTCTTTTTTTAATCATTTTACTCACAATCGACTAATTAATCTTTTCATTCGAGCTTCTATCGAGTTTTCAAATTTATAGGATTCGCCTACCCTAATAAATTCACGATCAGTGGAATAAGTTGATTATGGTCAGACACTGTAGACAATTTTTACAAGGACTAATCCCACACTGAGTTGTACTTATTAATGAGGATTATCGTCCTGTAAAACATTTATAAATTAGTTACATAATTCGAAAAAGAAGCGGATAACCTAAAGGTCCTGAAATTGTTTAAATACAAGCCAAACAAATGAACCACTAATTACCATGCCTTTTAAAAGTCCATCAAGAGAAACCACAATAATGATGTACCATATCAGAACTTAAATGAGTTCTGTGACTCCATAAAATAGTTGATTGCAGTCGTCAGTCCACTACTTAAAACATTAGACAGCGTAACGTTATCAAGCTAAACGCCTCGAGCCATCAGGAGCGTATTTCTGCGAGCGCATCGAAAAACGCTCGTCTAGATCGCGTCGGTGGACATTATTGCCCCAGGGGGCACACGGTATTTCCTCGGGGCAAGATGGTATTTTCTCGACGCGAGCCTCGTCCGCGAATTCGCCGTTTTTAGCCCGGGTTTCTGCTTCATAGACGCGCGAGGCTATCTCGCCGCAATGGTTCCGGTGATGAAAGTTCCGCGGAAAGACTCTCCTTTCCAGGCCATTACTGACTCGCTCGCCATGCCCGCAGAACGTCCCGCAAGCAACAAGAAACCTCCGGACGTTCCCCGACGTCCCTGATCACCGTTTGCCAACGGGCAATCGAGTCCTAGAATCTTTAGATTCGCTTGTGCAACCGGTTCGAACGGTAATAGTCCGCTCGCCAGCGTGTTTGCATGCCGAATGACGGCTCATCAGGCTAATTGCTGATGCCGTTTTGCCTTCGCCAACATCCCCCGACCACCCTAACGTGTTTACGGGATGTTTCCGGGTGCTAAGTGCGCACAATTCGCCAGTTTGCGCTCTATTGTCTTTGTCTTTCCGTCCTCGATTGCTTTCTTCCCCTCATTGCTGCCTTTATTCGTTACGCGATGTTCTTGCGCACGTTTAGGAGATTCTGAACAGCAATTTCAATAAACTCTGGCTCGCTACAGAATGGCACACTAGCTCTAGGAAACAGGGAAATTGACCATTGAACTTGATTACTTCATAGAAATTACATGAATGTGTTCATACAGACTTTCAGTGATTTCTATCGCAGTATGTGTCCAACGAGGTCGTTGAATTAATTGATTTTATTGCAAATGGCTTAATAAAGGATTATAGAATCCCATAATTTGGGTCCGATACACCTGGGAAAACATTTGAGTTCAATGATCTTAAAAATCCCAGTATTTGTATATAAAAATTCAGTGCTAAAAACATTAACTGTGTTAATTTGAAATTAAGATAAAATTGAAAATTCATATTTATCGTGTTCATTACATTTGCAATCATTTTGCACACAAGCTTTAGCAACATAGACATGAATTGTCGTTAACGTTAAAAGTTAAAGTGTTGTCTGGGAAAATCTTCAACAGCTTATCGTTCGAGGAAAGGACACTCAACGGTAAGCCGGATCGCGTTTACGAAAATTTGCACGCAATTATTCAATTTCCAGCGAAGCGGTATAATATCAGCGACCGAGCTCCGCGAACGAGTTCCCCCAGCCACCGGGGTTGTTATTTTGCTTCGGCAAATTAACCAAATTCACGAAGTTCCCATCCGGTGTTTCGCTAAATTCGCGACGTTTACGAAGCGCCGTCGAATCCGCGATATTAATCAGATTTCCGTGGTGCCTGCTCGGACGGATTTAGTAAGTCGATCGGGTTCGCTAAACCGATCAAGCGAACTAGTTCAATCGGAGGGAAGTCCATGAAGTACCGAGGATTTGCGGAATTGCTGGAAGTTGCGAAATCAAATGCGACGCGTCGAAAATTCTGTACCCGACGCCAATGCATCGACAAGACGGATTTGCCGATCTTCAATTCACTGGTTCCAACATTCAATCCGATTTTTGAGGACCGCAGAAGTGAGCCTGGACGATCATTTGAGCTTCATATTGCACTTCACTCAATTCCCGATTCTTCGTCAAAATTCAAAGGAACTTTATACAGAAAATCATATTTGCGATATTCGCGAAATCGTAGAAGCTCTGGGTGACTCATTTGAGCAATATTCTTTATAAAAACTCGATAACACTCCAGTTTTATACGGACAATCATATTCGCGAAATAGCACAAGTTCTTAGTGACTTATTTGAGCTATGTTTCACTTGAAAGTTTCAGAAAACTTCATTTGTCACAGCAGCAGCAGGATGGGAGACAGTGAGAATTTATGCTGTTATACCAATTGTTACCCAGCTTCTATGAAGCACATTCGATCCTCAATTTCATCATAGAAACCCGTTGAAGCTTCTAAGCCTCGTTTGAGCTCGATGCTTCACTTCACTGCGCGGCAGGATCCTGAAGATTATCAGGCGTCTTTTGAACCGTGAAATAAATTTTTCCACCATGCTACAAAGGGGTGATTTGCATACAGATCTGCAGCTTAAGCATTGCAATATTTCATCATAAAGCTGATGATCTTCGAACATTTACATTATAAGAACAAAACGTTTATGTTGAAGGATATTAATGGATTTTATAACACACTTGCGAGTTCATCTACAAAAATCGTCCTTAATAATTACAAATGGTAATCTACTATTTTCCTGGACCTTCCCATAAAAGTTAAAACGAAGAGAACGTTTCTAATGCGAATAACAAAATTTCTTCAAAATTGAATTCAAGACATCAGCATCGTGTTACATTCATATTTGCCATGAATGCGCGAAGATCCTCGAAGTCCGCCGCGAGTTTTCAAGCCCAATTTGTCACCCTCGAAACAGAAACTTTCCAGCAAGGATGAGCGTCGAATTATTATTACTTCCAGTATGTCTATCAAAGCATTCCCCCACCCTGCAAATTTTCTCGAGGCATTACCCTTCACCAGGTGCCCGAAACTCGCCTAAACGCGGCAAACATATTCACTCCCGGGAAATTTTGGTGGTGTACGTCGTGTGCTCAAGTTTCCCGGGCTGATTCGAATTTCCAGGCGTGCCAAACTTCGCGACACGCGTCGTCCGCAACTTCCCGGGAGTTTGCTCGTGTTTATGAACTTTACACGTGTCGAAAAAAACCTGTCCACCCGGTCGAAAGTTCGACCACCGGAGAAATTTTTTTCAAGAGACAACCAGGGCCAAGCCGAGGCAACCGGAACAGGTTGCGAAACTTCTTTTAATTCCAGATTACGGCGAGAGGCTGTGGCGCGATTTTGCGAATTCCCGGACTGCCGGACTGAATTCTCGAAGTTCGCCAAATTTACTGGAGTCGGTCGAGCGTGGCGAACTGGTCGGAGTCCATTAAATTGCGCAAATGCGAATCGGTCTTCTTAAGTGCGTCTATAAACAGAGTCCGTAAATTATCTCCGCAGGTCGACAACCTCGCAGGACCATCGTCCTTTCATTACAACAATTTTAATATATACCATTTTGCTCCATGACTATGTTCCATAAAAAGAAGCAACAACTTCAACCTGCAACCTACTGCTCAACCTAACACTAAACCTCCCACCACCGATAAAATGATCGGTTCCAGATTTTTCATTTCACAATTATTAAAATTATGAAGATGCTTTCATTATAAATAATTAAATAAATATATTTGTTGCAGCAGGTATTATAATATGGATTGCACAAACTTTAAATCATTTTAATATTGTTATTTTCATTATTCAACCTAACACTAAACCTCCCATCATCGATGAAATGATCGATTCCATATTTTTTATTTCACAATTATCGAAATTATGAAGATGCTGTCCTGGTAAATAATTAAATTAATATATTTGGCACAACAGGTATTATTATATGGATTGCGCAAACTTTAAATCATTTTAATATTGTTATTTTTATAAGGCGATATGTACCGACTACTTCGAAAGCTCGGTAGGTTTAGTGCTAGTATTGGCACAGTCCTCTTCGCAATTTCCCTAGCCCTCCCCCGCCTGAAGGAAACTTTGTCGCGCGGGATAAATCAGGAAAAGGAATACCTGATCGATTAAAAAGGTTCCAGTCACAGTCTTCTCGACTTCCTGTATCGGACTTCCTGTAAGTTTGTAAAAAGAAGCTTTCACCCCATTTTTCATTAAGCTCTCTTCACCTTCTTCATTCGCAAAATCCTAGATACTAAAACGGGCAACTAGACATCAACGGGGTTGACCGCATCTTTCTGTTTGCCCTCTTACGCTTCAGCTTCAATCACGATCAATTAGCCGAAGCATCCGAGGGTCCAAAAAGCTTTAGTTTCACAGTCGTTCCCGGGAACACGAGGTTTCAAAGGCTTTTCAATTCCCGGCCCTCCGGGCTCTCTCTCTCTCTCTCTCTCTCTCTCTCTCTCTCTCTCTCTCTCTCTTTTCCTTCGAGCAGCGGTCTTCATCGTCGTCGCTGCGACTCCTTTGCCCGGGGACTGCTGCCTTTGTTTCCCCTCGGTTTTCGCTACCCCTGGCTCTCACGAACCGCTGACAATTAATAATGATATCGTCGAATGGCCCCTTAACCCTTTGACTACCTGAATGCAAAACGTGATCGGCGAGTGGGGTGCGCCAGGCGTCACGAGTGCGCGGTGTTCAAGACAGTAAAGAATATTGGGGAAAATGTTCTACGTTGCAGGTGAACGATAAACAGGTTTTAAAAGAAACTGAAGAAATTTATCTCAGTCTAGCACAAATGGCAGCTATGTGATAAAATCGTAACTGTGAATAGAATTAAGTTAAAGCACTCAAATATTGAAATCGAATTTGAAACCACTCCCCGATTAGCTAGAGACTTGAAATTTTCAACATAGCTCAGAATTGGATGAGAATGCAATATTAAAAAAATAAAATTTTTTTAAGACTGCATTTAGTATTTAAACAATATTTTTAAATATTTCCCTATGCCCCTCGCCGCGCGTCGTTCGGTATACGTCATCGCGTGCACCGATCCCCACTCCGGGCACTCCCCACTCTGCGTGCTCCCCACTCCGAGCACTCCCCACTCCGGGCATTCCCCACTCTACTATGCTTTCCCACCAGTGTAGCTATATTAGAGGAGTCACGGTGAAATGACGACCCCCTCTCTAATGATAAACTAAAGTCCTCATTGCTGCAATACAAATAGTACCATATAACAAACGAATGGTATGCAATCCATTTTAATACAACAGATTGGTTAAAACCGTAGGTAACGCACAATTGTAACGAAATTTGCAACATGCTCGGCCAAACATCGAGCAGGTAGTTTAGAATTCAGTCGACGAGACTTTAATCTAACCTGGTCCGTCATCTAATTTTCAAACGCGCAATTAAACCCGCGACTTCTTGCCAGCCCGAGCTCGAGCCGCAGCTACTTTCGAGAGCGAGATCGCGCGCGAGTTCGCCTGTTACTTTGCAAATTACTTCCGCGCCATTTCGCGAGAATCGCTATCTTTCAGAACATCATCGGGATAACCCAGCGGTGCGCGTTCCTGCGCGAGCTCTGCATCGTCGTCGTCGTCTGCGACCATGAAGAGGCAGAAAGACAAAGAGACAGAACGAGAGAGATGGAGTAATAGAGATCGTTTTGCATAGTTTCCGCTCACACGAGAGTTACGTCCTCAGACAGGGTTTTGCGAAGGGATTTCGCGGGTTCGCCGCACCCACGTCATCGCCAACCATCCGCCAAGGTGTTAATTCACCCTTCGGGACGACGAACTTCCGGCGAACTTACGGCCGCACTCTAATTAGCCGGATGCCGCTAGACTGGCTAGGTGAGGTGACACCAGACAGTCAGAAAAATCTTTAAAAGCTATGATGAAGAACATCATCCTTCCGAGAATTCATTGATCACCATTGATTTTCTCCTATTCTACGATCTTTCAGCGTTGATTAAAAAAAAGTCTCATTGCTCTATGTGAATCCGATCAAACATTCTACGATTTTGTTTCGCGAGGACGAGTTTCTCCGAGAAAGGTCGACTTCAATGAAGATTTTCAATCTCAAACCTTATTCGCATTAATTTATCGTATCTTTCTCTTATTCTACGATCTTTCAGATTTGATTTGAAGAATGATTCACTGCTCCACCTTCGTTTCCTCAACAGTTGTACGATTTTATGTCGAAAATGGTCACTGTGCGACGTCGGAGACTAGTTTCTTCGAGGAAAGATAGAATTCAATGAAGACTTTCAACGTCGAACTTTATTCACCATTAATTTACCTTATTTTTCTCTTATTCTACGAAGTTTCAGCTGTGATGTAGAGAAAGATTCATTACTCCATCTTGATTCTGTTAAAAGTTCTCGGTTCATGTCCGAAAAATGGCCAAACGTTCTCTGACGCGCGACAGGGGGACGCCTTGCGGATTTCTGCGACGGCTACAGGAATCGGATTGATGATCCTGGTGTGCGTTTTCGGATAGTAGCTGCGACTAACTCGATTGTTCGGGACCGCGGGGAGTTAGAGTACTCTCCGGGAACATTTTTATTAATCTGGCCGGTCGGACGTCGATCACCGATAACTGGATTGCGGACGCTTGCATCGCGTCGGGACGCTGTAACTAGCTGGCAACTTAGTTTTCAAGGAGTCTGAAAAGCTTCGGATACTTACAGCGATTGTATTAAATCGTACGTGCACGTCCAACGGCTGGACTAGATTGTCATGTGTTGCCGAATAATCGAAGGACGAGATATTTTCTTTTTTTTTATTATAGAAAATCTCATAAGATTTATTTATTATTCTTTGTAGAGAAAAATGCTATTTAAAAAATCGTTGCAATAGTTACTTCCTATTATTTTAATCTAATAATTAGACCTCTCAATTCCATTCAGCAAATTAATTTTTATCAGAGAATAAACGAATAATTTATTTCGATACAAAAATCAAGAATAAACGTTATAAATCTTTTGTTATAAATCTACGATTCCCGCAAATGTACCTACATAGATCGGTCCTCCCGTAAAAGCGAACAATATAAAGTCAAAAGAACTGAACTCAATAATTACAGTTTAAATAAAATTGGCTCTTCCACGAGAAAAGTATATTTAATAAAATTTCGCGACTCCACGGGGCACAAGAAACGAGAAACAAATCAAATCATTATCTTTCCCATTACAGGCCCCAGCAAGCCGCAAATCAAATAAAACCGTGCAGTCATCGCATTTGCCATTGAATACAGGACTGCATAAATACATTAAGGTCGTGGTGCAGTTATTCAAAAGGAGGCTGATGGAAAATGTTCAGCTATTAAAATCGGGAAATGAACTTCGATATTACTTTCGAGTGAGCGAGTGAGAGAAAAAGAGAGAATTCGTTGGAAAAAGAATCTCGTCTCGTTTGAAAAAAAACGAAAGGAACTACAGTATTAACCTCGGTGCTTCATCCCTAGGGAGGGTGGTACATGCAACGAACACAGCTTGTTTTTTCGAGCTAATTGAAGCGTGGATTCTGGCTCGCAGTGGCCTGAAGAGTGGAGTTCCTTGTTTCTTAGTAAGAAATTACAGTGAATAAACACACGCGGGAAGCCGGCTTCGCTTTTTGGACGGGCTCGCGAATTTTGGGGTTGAAAAGTGGACTTGGTTTGTTCTCGAGCAAATGGGAAGCTCGGTGAGTTTAGAATTAGCTTCTGTTTTCAGTTATCTACGTTTGGAAAGGTGATGTGACTTCACCGGAGAAGTGGATCTTCGATTGATTAAAAATCGAGACTGTGAAAATTGTTTAATTCGAGACTTGAAAAATATTAACGAAGACAGTGTTCAAGTCTAGAGTCGCTTGAGTATGGTTGTTAATCTCGTAGCGATTTAAAATTGAGGACAATTTTAAGTAAATTTTTTAACAAACCCAGGGAAAATTTACACAGAAAATTAAGAAGTAAGTCTTGATTACACTTGTGAAAATGTAGGAGGCAGTTTGAGAACAGTGGTTTCATTTCTTTTTAAATTTGGAAAATTGTTTATCAAATACCCGACTCACGACTCACTGGAAATTGACAAAGAAAGACAGAAGTTGGGTGTGGGTGAACTCGCAGGAGGTTTACAAACTTCATTTTACCCTTTGTTTAAAGGGAAACAGCTTGGAGAAGAGGTTCTCGACTTCGCCAGCCAAGAAGCGAACTTTGAATTGAGTAAAAATCGAGACAACGACCAGGGACATTGTTTAATAAATAAATCCGAGGTTCGCGGTCGGGTAAGATTGACAAAGAAAGTTAGGAGTTGGGTCTCTCGACGCGACGGCTAGATTCCGGAAGAGAAAGCTGGCTATGGGGTGCAGCTATGGGACCGAGACCTGCTCGAGCCTACTCTGTCACAGGCTACGCCGGTTCTATTGCTCCTTTGGGACCTGCCCTGCACACTTTCCTGGCTATTTTTCTTTGCTACTGTTTTTTGGAGACCTGACTGATCCCCAGACAGACGGAACTGGTGAGACGCTATCCTCGGAGTGGTACTTTTTACTCAATAATTTCAAGGAAAGCTATTTTAACCGTAAATCACAGAAATCTAGCTCCAGAAAATAGTAATTCACTGGAAACGCTAAAAAATTTATACTCACTCATGCCTAACGTGTTCGCGAATCATTAAATTGTAAATGAGTAATGTCAAAGTTGTTTTATGTCATGGTAATGTTAAATGACGAATTGAAGCCGTTTTTCAAAGGGTTAATGAATAATGAAATCTCTTTTCTAGCTTTGAGGTATTTACGGATTTGTATGTCACTGTCAAGGGATTATGTTTGTCGGCTACTATCTTGATCACTAATTTACGGAGGTATTATTCTGGCTCGACTATAAGTCGAGTAATAATTAAAGCAGCTCTGAATGAAGCTACTTTGTCGTTAATTATTTCCTCAAGAAGGAGTATATAATTGCTGCTGGGAATAACGTACTGGTGTAACTTAAAATAATAACGAGAATATAACACGATGTGCTTTTAGTATCAAATATTTTCACTTTCATTTTCTGGGATTTTTCGGATTGCTAACAAATAAATAATAAATAAAAAAGAGATAACATTAGAATTACCGTGCAGCTCCCTTTTTAATACATAATAACAAGATAGAATTTAGTCAGATTTCATATTTTTATAGTAGTATATACTTGAATAAAGAAGATATTTTTACGACTTCACTAATTATCAATTATAATCTTTTACTTAATTATAATTTTGTAGGTGGTCCAAGACGCTTCAAGGAGAAATGGTTTTCACGTCTTGCAAGTGCGACCGAACTATGTCTGCCAGTTACCTAACCACCCGGCCACTTATAAGTATGCCATTTATGGTCAGCCATACGCTTCGCGATGGGATCGTTAATCTAGCAAGTGACATAACCTAAGAACAAGGCTAGCTTCGAGAGTGCGTCAAGTATATTGCTCGTGGTATACGGGCGAGGTACAGGTGAACACCTTTATTAAACTGATTAAATCGGGGGCGGTTGTATCAAAGACACCGACATAATTTAAGCACGAAGACCGATCGATGAACTAATAAGACTTAATCACCCGACTCAAAGACGTTTCCGCGTCTTCCCTTTTGTTCCGAGACTCCCACGCGCGCTAATGTGTATTATTCGCGTTTCATCCGGGCTTTGATTAATCAACGCGCTCTGTCCAATTTCAGCGTGGACGTAAAATTAAATAAATTTTAGACACGTAACTCTCGCATCGCAACGATTCGTAATTATATTAATAACCAGCTGGAATATTTCTTCAAGATTTTTATTACACATTTTTCTATTCTATTCGTCCACTATTCTGCACTGTTTTAATTATTAAATAAATAAATGTAAATTCTATTTTAACGTAGGCGTGACATTCTCAATTTGATCTGTTCCATTGCGATTAGTCACATTTTGGAGCTTTCCGGTGGAGTAAAGAGAATTTATGGATCTTCAATTATTTTGACATTTTTAGGGAAAATTTACGCGTCGATGCTTGTGTTTATAGGTTAAACTAGTGTGATAGATTGTAACATTTAACATTTAACGACCAAAATTCATTGTCCCGCTATTTCTCTCCGGTCTAGTGTGGCAAATTCAAACAAACAATAACGAAGTTCTATTCACCCATCCTACCCAACAAGAACCAATTGCTCATAAAACAAGCAATCAAACATTTTTACACTAACACTGACTGCCGTGTCGTTCTGGGTGATTGAGTGTCACAATTTTTTTCCACAGCAAATCAATTTTCGTGGCGATGTACCGAGTAAGATAAATTTTGTTTGTTGTTATATAGATGTGGACTAGTCTACAAAATGTTTTTACTTCGATAAAATTTCATTCATAATATTATCAGTGATGGAACTCCCTGAAAGTTATTATATTTTTTTAAAACTATAAATGCTTTGCTTCACCCTTTATGGTATATACTTTAATCCCGAATTTTTATTTTATTCAGAATTTTCGTTTCATCCATAATCTCGGTATCATTCATAATTCCAAATTTCGTACAGACACGCCAAAGAGATATAATAAATTTTACAGTATCTAGAAACAAAAATGGGGTGAATTATTCACAGGAGGATCGTATGAAGATTAAATATAATAAATCGCTCCAGTTTTCGCAGAATTTTTATGGCAGCCGCTTCATCAACATTTCAAATCTACCCTCTGTGCTGTGGCGCCGAAGGGAAAATTTGTAAGGTTTTTCTATGATTTTTCCAAACGCGCACAATTACGATCGCAATACCACAAAACCAGATTCGATAGAAAATTGTTAAGCTGTTTCCTTCGAGTCTATTATATAAAAGAAAAACAATATAGAAGAAAATCGAGTATCAATTGATAAGAATTTATAAAGCGCTACCCTCAAGACAATTATTTAATGGAAAATAGCAAAGCTGTTTCTCTCGACCCTGTTACTCAAAAAGAAAATCATCGAGCTACTTTCCTCGAGACTATCATTCATTCGAAAATCACTGTTTCATTTGACAATATAATTTGCTAAAACATTGTTAAGTGGTTTCAGGAAACTTATTAACCTCGTTCAACACAATCACATAAAACAACTAAGCTGCTTAATAAAGCCATAAAAAAATAAAAGAAACAATCTGAAAATCACTGTTTCATTTACAATATAATTTGCTAAAACATTGTTAAGTAGTTTCTCTCAGGAAAATATTAACCTCATTCAACGCAATCACATAAAACAACTAAGCTGCTTAATAAAGCCATAAAAAAAGCATATCAACAGGCGAACCACACTGATTTTCATAAAAAAATAAGAGAAAAAATCTGAAGCAGCGAAGGGACATCCGTGTGATCCACATTGTTCAAGAATCCTGTCTAGACGCCACGTCCGATTTGCCGGGCAGTGGAGCACGTTCGAGGAACCGTTTAATTTTAAAGGAGCGGCACACGAAAGAGAATCGGTGTCGTGGCATGGGTGTTGAAACGTGGGTGTAGCGAACAGCAGAAGCCGCGACGAGAGAAGACGGTACAGAGTGAGAGAGAGATCCGGGGACTTCCGCATGAGAATATCGACGTTCCCGAAACCGACGCGACGGTACAGAAAATCTCTCGCGTCGTTAGCATTCGCGGGGGTCCCTGGTCTCGGTGTCAAAGAAAAGCTCCATTTCCCTGGGAACGCCGTGAGCATCGAGTGTTTCGAGTTTTCCGACGACAGTGGATCGACAAGATGTCGTCGTCGTCTCTTGTCTCGGCCACCCTCGAACCACCCTGAATCACCCACACACCATCTCGCAACCACCCCTCTATCCGTTCGACCGAGATGACACGCGCTATCCGAACAAAGCTCAGCATCCGGTCGCGCTACCTGTCGTTATTCGCACATAGTTAATGAACTTAACGAAGTAACCTCGTTACGCGTTGTTCTAGAACCTGGCAAAGGAGCGAGAGAGAGAGAGAGAGAGTGACAGAGTGTGAGGCGACTGGCAGCCGTCTCGCTGAGGCTCGCATGAATTAATCATTAGGACGTTGTAAACAGAGGAGCCGGTTCAAACGCAGCTAGTTAGCGATGTGTTTACGCTGCGCGAACGTCTATGCTGTCCCGGCCGGTTCCTCCATTAAGAAAATCCACCGAGCTCGTGCTAATGGCGCGTCAATAATTCGCGACACCCTGAGATCGACTGTTAAGAGTAACACAGACTCAACCAGCCCCGAACGATTATCGAGCTCCAGATACTTTTTGGTTCGAGACGCGCGGATCGACTCCGACGACGCTCAATGAACTTTGGTAACTGTTATTGCCGCGTTATTGCCGCGCAGGTTTCTCGATCCTACGCGATTATGGCCGTCGCACGTTCGCGAGATGGCGGGTGAGATGTTATGCTTGTGTTCGCGCATTTGTTTCGCTTTTATTGGGATCGGATCTGTTGGTGAGGGAGTTGCTGTTTTATCGTGTTGTTTTTTTACAGTTTTCTGTTTTATACAGACGATATAATTATGCACGTGTACGCTGTTGTGTAAAGGAAAGTGTAAAAAATCAAATAAAAAGACAGTAATAACTGTTTCCTTTATCTCGATCAAAAACTTGTTAATAATTTAAATTGATGTTTTCGGCGCAAAGATCCTATGTTAATAACTAAGCAATTTTGCAAATAACTATAACTTTTTCAACGTTTTGGTCTAGTGTAAGACCATTATCAAGAAAATTTTTTTATATATAATTGCGCTTGCTAAGTGGAAAATTATTTAAGTGTCAGTATTGTAAACACTTGCTGGCTACAGGCCGCAGAGTGAATAATTTAAATAATAATTTAAAACAACTTAAATAATTTCCCACTTAGCAAACGCAATTGTATATAAAAAGTTTTTCTTGATAATAGCCTTAAACTAGACCTAAACGTTGAAAAAGTTATAGTTATTTGCAAAATTGCTTAGTTATTAACAATTCCGCTGTACAATAGAATACTTCTATTCTTTCTATTTTCAATTGAATTTCTATTTAATACAATTATATATTATTTGTGCGACAGTTAAAAATTGCATTGCAATACATTTATGTGACACAGGAGTGTATAAAAAAAATGTTTCAGTGGTTCGAAATAAAAATGTTTTGTCACGGGGTTTCAATAAAAAAATATCCTACATATGGAACTAGAAACAATGAAACAATATTGAATAAATCTTTGGAATTCCTTTTTCCGATTGCTGTGACAACAACAGAATTCAATAATACACATTCAAAAGCATTGTAGGAATGTAAGAGAACGTTGGATTTGAATGAGTTAAATGAAAAATATTTAGTCGAGCTGTACGAACGAATTAGACGCTTTTTTTCATTTAGTTAAAGAAGCTCGTAGGTCAGAGGTTGGGAACTTAAAGTGTTATCAGAAACGATATCAAATTTTTATCGTATTGAAAGCGTCTGGTATATATCTGGAATGTATTGTTAAAAATGTATGGCGCCACCGTGAAAATAGAAGATCCAGTAAAAATTTAATTCTGATAAAACCTTTACCGTAAAAAGCGGATATAGTTTTTGTACTCTCCGCGCTCGTATTTCCGCGTCTAGTTTCATTCGTGGAATATTACTGTTAATGGTGAATTCTGGACAAAACAATAATTCACCTAATGGATGTACGGTTCCCATAGAAAAATTTGTATAGAATTTTAGACGAACTGCTAAAAATCGTCATCAATGCAGTTCGATTATTTTTATAAATTGATATAAAAAATTTACCTTCTGTACTGCTAGCTTTAATTCAACAAATTTATTCCTTTTGGAAATCTGGACAGACTCGTCATTTGTATAAATCAATATAAAATGGTTACGTCCAGTGCTTCATACATAAAAACTAAAAAGAATCTAACCTATTTGGGTATTGCTAAAATAATATTCCGAATACTTCAATGGGACATACTAGAAAAATTAGAACACAAAGCGTTCCGACTATGATTTCCACAGGAACTCAACAAACTGGCAAATATCGAATACGACAAAAAATTCAGCTAACTCGCGTCCGGAACTAATTACGTATTTAAAGTGGTTTTACCGAAAGCCAGTTATTCATAACACCCTGAAGCTCTTTCGTTTGTCGCCGTATTGTTTGTAAACTATTTCCGAAGCGAACGAAATCCGTTAACAACTGCATATTGAACGGTAGAATGGTTGATTGTTGCTGCCGGTGGCATACTCGTTGCAGTGGCCGTTGTGTCGGTGGATCGATCGATCGGCGTAAATCCTCGTAGGTTCGATATCGGCCAAAAGTCTGTCGATGAAAGGGCCACACACGGTCGCGCGAACTTGTACAAGTTTCACTTAGGTTAATTACGATTGAGCCCGCATTCAGGCCGCTGTAATGCACAACACCGAGCAAGAACCATGACACGGGCCCTCCACTGCCGATAACGTTCACTGATAACGACTAATAACGGCTGATAACGACTCTCTCCTACGGCGGGGGCGGTTTTTTTTCTCGCCGGCCTCGATGAAAGCGCCTCGGACATTATTGGATGTAACAGGGCCCTATCGGAGTCTTTATTCGTCTGATTAATGATCCCGAATCGCGGCTCAATCATTTCGATGGGTCTTCACAAAGAAAATGCTCAGCCGAGTCGTCAAGTCGGGAACACGTTATCGAGCAGAATGGAAGACAAATGAACTGGTAATTAGATTCAAAATGGCACGGAATCGTCATTACGCGCGTCCCGGTGACTCGAGAGAATTCTGCGCGCGGTCATCTCCGACAGAAAAATTGGATCATTCGACGCGGAGAATGAATATCTATGGACTGGAATGTCGTGGGGTACTCGAGGACTTAATAGGGGGATCTTTCAATTTAATTTTTGAAAATACGTTGGGAAAGAGAAATAATTACAATTGATTAAACTGAATCGATAAAATACAAAGTAATGACATTAGAAGAATAAAAGAGCACTTAGATACTATCTTGTCGGCTGACTGAAATTATTAAGGGAAAATGTACATTCTTAATTTCTGGATAAAAGTCCAATTATGAATATCAATTAACTACAGATACAGCTTCGGGCTTTGATCAGCTATGAATATCGAAGTAAAATATTTCCAGCGTCATTAGCGAAATTAATCATGTATAGTATATTTCAGTAAGATGAAAATGATATAATAGTATTTGTAAACTCGTCTGATGTTTTTAATGTTTTAAATTAAAGTTACTAATTATTGTCGAAAACGTTATTGTCGAAATTAACTATGTATAGTATAGTTTAATAAGTTGAAAATAATATAATAGTATTTGTAAACTCGTCTAATATTTTTAATGTTTTAAATTACAGTTACCCATTATTGTCGAAAATGTATAACATCCGCTGTCTAATTACGTATTATGAATTAGGTTCAATTAGTCCCTAGATCGCCAATCAAAATCGTGCTATTACGAGGCCTTAAATTTGACATCGAATTCTCTGAAAATATGGTGGGTAATAAAAGTCAGCGAACAAGTGTGACGCGACGCAGTTAAAGAGTTAATTGCAGACAGCCGTGAAAATTAAAAATTCACAGTTTTATGCCAGGCTGTCGAAATAATATATTATCCGCGAGAAACGAGCATGGTTCTCCTGGAAAACTTTCGCGATGAATATCGCGAGAAGATAGCGAGCTGTCCAGCCGGTGTGCAACCGTCTGCGAAATTCCGAGGGATACTACTCTTTGACATGAAAGTACCGTGTTTCCGTCGAGAATAATTATTCGGTCGAGATAGTCCGAGCAACAGTCTAGTCGATACGAATCAACCGAAATCTTTCTGCTGTCGATCAACGGCATTTCGAGACATTCAAGGAGCGATTTATCCGCAACTGAAAAGTACGGAACACACCGTCAATCCGATAGGAATTCGCTCTGTACAACAGTCGGCGTTATTGAAAATTTGTTCCATTGTATAGTATCCTACCCTCAACCCCCGTCGCTAAAACGGAATTTCTCCGGACCTGTATATATCCATGAACAACCGACTCCCCATCGATATTACCAAAAATCTAGCAAAAAAATCTTCCCCAATTAACTCTCGTTAATGCGAATTTTCATTAAGTTTTGTCTACAATTTTGGGACATTGTGAAATTCTAATGTTCGGTGGAACTACAGGATTTTTATTGGAACCGTTAAATTTTTCCATGTAATACTTCACTTCAACTTTTATATAATTATTTCTACATGCCGAACCGTACGTGTCGATTTTACAGTTAATCAACCAGAAATTTTTCCAGTATTCTTCCAATTTTTCTTCTCCCCTGAGAGGGACGACTCAAAATGATTGTACTATAATTGAAGACGGATTTCTACATTTGGAAATCTACAGAAAATACAATTACAAAATTTTTAGACGTTCTTCCAATTTTCCAATATTTTTATTCGAGAATGAAAAGTATGATCTTTGCATTCCATTGTTTTCTTTGAGAGGAAAATCAACTTCTATATTATCAAGTGTTCTAATAAATTGCCAAATGTTCGAACGTGACACAAGATTGTACGACAAAAAGGTAAAATATTTCCGTCTGAATTCCAGAGTCTAAATAGTTGCGAAATGGTTGAAGAATGACCTAACCGACGAGCAGTGAGCGTGGTAAAAGAGCATGACACACGAACGATCGGAAAAATGGCGTCTTTGAGAGAGCGTAGTCCCAAGTCGTCGAAGTTTCCCAGCGTGCCGTGTTATTTGCATCGACGCTTATTAACTTTTCCCTTTGAAAACGCCGCGGGAACGGTTTTTCCCCGGGACGTTCAAAAGTATTTTTCTTACAGTTTCAGGTAGGTAGAGGAGTCCCTAAGGCGATTCCCAACGTTCTCGCGAACAGATATCGAGCATAAAGCCGGCGATCGAGGGGGAGAAGCTCTTGCGGAAAATCAACTCTCGTTCGAACGACGAACGAAAATATTGGCTCGTTTAAGCGCAATTTTCGTTGGAATTACCGGGACCCGGCGCGGTTTTAAGTGAAAACGAATTTGAATAATCGTCCGTCCCACCGTTCATAAACTTATTTACGTTGGCTTCGAACCTCCCCTGCTGCTGCTGCCACTGTTGTCAACATCCTTCTCGATCCCCGAGAAACCTGCTCGGCTACATTTTTCACGGAAATCCGATTATGCGATACGCGCGCATTTATTCTTACTTAAGAGGCGCTGTTTAATGGACTCGACGACTTTTTTAACGTTGCACCACGCTGCTCCTCGGCTTTTTCGTTAAATGTTAGAAACGTTAGAAACGCATGTATAGCGTGTTTTTATAAAAGTACTTCGAGACAAGAGAATTTAAAAATATATACCACACTGAGCAAACAATTCGTGTGTGGAGTTTTAAACATCTCACCATTTTTTCGAGCTTTCTCTTAAATATATGTGTATCAAATATGTTTAAAATATATTTATAGTACTGCAATTCTAATTTTTTAATTGTTAATTAAACATCTTACGATTTTTCCCCTCAAGGTACCAGTATTAAAAATATATTAGAAATATTTAATTTTTGATTTTAATTTTAATTACTCACAGACTTTAAAATTTTAACGAACATATTTATAACCCTTCAATTTGTATGTTTAAACGTTACATTTTTAATATGAGGTTAAATATAAAACAAATCTGTGCAATTTTATTTGACTTCAGTCTGTGTCATAAAATACTGACAAGACAAAATACGAGTTGATATGGTCCAATAAAATGAAATTAAATATGAAATAAAATATACAATGAAATATTTCATGTTGCCCGGAGCGGTACAGACACATTTCATTTAGGAATAAGTGAGCCAACTAATATTTAATTTGTTTGAGCACTACTACTAAATATCTAAAATTATTCAAACAGGATTTCATCGAAGCACGAACCACTCTAGATTATTCCGACATGATTTAAATAAAGATAATATTCCCACGGCTTCGTCGGTATTTATGATCCGCATAAACAATTTCAAAATCACATCTGGGTGACAGCGATCGATAGCAGACGGCGCAACGAAATCACACACACGTGACACCGGCCGTCAAAAACGATGTATCGTGTTCTCAAAAATGCTAGGAGTGTGTCAATTACGATCTATAATTTTTCTTTACGTCGTAACTTCGGAACTACTACAACTCGTTACTTGGATCACTTTTTCTAAGTAAAATTTCCGGCAATGATTATTTTTCGAATTTTATACTCTATGATAGCAACAACATAAAACAATGAAAACGTTCAAAGAAAACTGTATGAAAATAGACACGTTGCATTCAAATAAATCAAATTATAGTAACACAAAAAACAAAATATTATTATTCAACTCTCTCGTCTTGCAGACGTTGCACGTCTATTTTATTTTGCAGAAGAATTAACACGATTACGATTTCCGTGCCCCTACTTTGAGGGTTAAATCTGTATTCCTGGGGTCATTTAAAGAAAAATAGTGCATATTTTATAGGTACCAATCAGCTTGGTTTAGTCGGTAAAAGTGGATTTCTTGTTTTTTATAAACCTACCATTATTTCCGGGGAGAGGTAGTTCTGCAACTTCACCGAAATATAAATATACTTAGAAACTGCGCAGCTCATAGAAAAATGTCATAAACATAAATTGTTGGAAATTTAATTTTCTACAAAAAAGTCTCTTAATTTTCTGCCATATTTAAAAAAAAAAATAGGAAATTTATTTTACCGGCTAAACCAGGCCCATTCGATACCGGTTATATATACATTTTTTTCTTAAAATAACCCCAAGAACACAAATTTAACATCTAAACAAGGGGCCACGGAAATCGTAATCTCCCCGAGAAATTCGGAATATTAAGAAATTGCATACCTCGAAATCACACAGAATGATGCTGTCTCCTCGAATTCCCAAATTTCCTAGCCGAGAGGCGACGCGTGCGCTCGCAGGAGACCAGCACACCGCGGAAAAAGCACAGTTGTGGAATAGATGGAAAGATTAAAAGAAAAGGAAAAGAAGGAAAGTCGGGAAGAGGGTAAGCACCGTGTTTGAAACGATTACTCGAAGCGAAAGACGTGGCGCGGCGGCTCGCAAGAAACTGAGCGTCGTTTAAGAACTGCCGGAGGACTCACTGCGGGTGACCTTCTCTCAAAGTGACGAAAAAGTTAATTAAGGAGAGGGGGTCGCTTGCGGGTTGTTTGTCATTGGTTCCGCCGCAGTTCTTATGGAAAATAAGTCGACGCCTGAAGAATTTTATTACGCTACCCAAGGTATGACATTCGACTCTCGACAGAGGTCAGACTCGTAAATGAACGAAACAATTTTAATTCTCATCTGGAAAAAATGTTTTTTTCACATGCCACAATTTCGCATGGAATTAAATTAATGTAATACACTTTCTTGGATTGCTGTAGGCGTTTTTAAAAAATGTTTAAACTATTCCTTGGATTGCAAGCAATGTTTTAAAAAGCACATAAATAGTTAAAATTGTGAGACTTCTCATTTCTCTTCATAAAAAAAATATTTCTTACGAGCTACGTTCTCCAACGCAATAAAAATTGTACGATTCACTCTCTTGGATCGTAGACGACATTTTAAGAAAAGTTGTAAAAATCCCCGCGAGATAAAAAGCTTATAAATAATACAAATTATGAGACTTCTCGTTTCTCTTCATAAAAAAAATGTTTCTTGTGAACCAGGTTGTTTCCAATTCAGTTTCTAGATTTTTTTTAATGTCCCTGGATATTTAACAATTTAGTATTTATCGTGACAGGTATCAGTGCAGATCTAGGCTGTCAATGTAGCTGATACTGCCGAGGATCTTAATTATTTTTCCACACCAGGAGTTTCAACTTCAATTTCCCTAGGTCCTCGCTTCTATTTAATTAAGTCTACAATATCCCTAGGCGTTTTGTAATTTAACGTTACATAGTATCGTAGTAATAAGTTCCCGTCAGTATTGCAAACTGAAATATTTACTTCGTGCTTTGCTCTGCCTGTGCCTTTCGCTTTGTGCGTTCAACTACCATTTTAATTACTTTCTTTCTCCTAGCAGCTTATCGCTACTAATTACCGTGCAACGAATTTGCTAGAAGTCAAAGAGCTCGATTGTGAAAATAAAAAAGAGGAGCATCGATGCTTGCCAACATCGACAGCTAAATTGTTTCTTCGAAATCCCAGTGATACCTAAGCGGTGAAAATGTAATTTTTCGATTCGACATTAAACGAGGAACGATCGGTAGATATTACTGAAACGCAATGCATAATGCAATCCGCGAAACGTCCCGATTAGCATAATAATGGGAACTCTTTAATTAAGCGAACAGAGACGCCCAGGAAATTCGAACATGGCGAACATTTGTCCGAAGCAATCTAATCTGTACAATACAATAGCTGCAGCGCGCGAGCAGAGAGAATTTTTCACTGAGAAATTTGCACTGTTTCCCTAAACAGCAAACATCAAATATTTGATTCTACAAAATACGCGTATATCGAAAATATTTGCGAGAAAACTTGTTTGTATATTCAATTTCATTTACGGTACAAAAACCCGCGTTACAAATATTTGATTTGTTAACGTACACTCTATATTGTACATCTTCACTGAACGTTGTAGTTAGTTGAGTGCACTTGAAATTGAAAATAAATTGTGATAGTTGAAGAACGGGGACTGTGTTTTAATAAAAACGAGCTTTTGTTCGCGAAGTGGTTAACCATGAAAATTCTACGAGGGTGGAAATGAATTTCGCAGGAGGATTTCCATTCGCGAGACCGTGCGGGGTAGACCTCGAGATATTTCATCGAGCAATTTAATCGGTGATGAATGTCATTTTAACTTCTTCCACGGGGCCGCGATTGAATTAGGTGGGTCGAGCACAGTATCAATGCCTAACGGTGCGTTTACGTGATAAATGATAACGTTCTTTAGATGGTCGACGCCGTTCTCCGCTGCCACCCCCACACTCTGTCTCCCCCGTCCGATCCTCTCGAGTAGCAGACACGGTTTGCCTCCGTGATTTTACGAGGATCTCCAATATCGTGTCCCCTCGGTGTAATATCGTTCCTTATGCGCCGTATTTTATCGGGAAATAATGGAAAGTACGTAGGTAAGTCCGTGTACTTAATGTCGATATTTGAACGCCTCGACTCCTCGATTGCCGGCGAGATTTAAGGGCCGCGCCGCGTCGTTGCCACCACCCCGTGAAAAATTCGTTCTGCCTTGTCGATACTCCGCTGTTTACTGTGTACCGGTCTTGCACAAACTGGTACACGCCAATTTTCGAACCGTTCGATTCGCAAAGAAGAATATATTCGCGTAATTCGAGAGTCGGTTCCAAAATGAGTATTTATTTGTACGGCTTGATGGGAAATTTAATATTAATATGCGAACATTAATTAGCAACCTATTAACTCTCGGAAAATATACATTTTCAATGATATTATTGTAGACGTGATTGGGTTCGTTCAATCATTTATTTATCATTTTGTTCACGAATATTTTTCAAGTTGATTCGTCGAAATGTGAATCGACGCTTTTGTTAGACGGAAATCTTCAATAAATTTAATAAAGAATTGCTGTGTACTTGTTGCAAAATGAAATTTGATCGAAGTTTTTTTTATAAAATTAATTTAAAGGCTCCGGAAGATTAAACATCGATCTGCATTGCTATCGAAAGCTGGCAAAAAAGCGTCACGCGATTTAAATGCCAAGGTCATACGTTTCAGGAGACCTCCAGCCCGCATTATTGTCATACAATTCAGGATATACCGAGGATGCTAAGCCTGATTTGGGTGCGAATGTTCGAAAGTCCCTCTGAAATGCAAATTTCGGGGATTGTAACTAATGCTGGGTGTCCAAGACGGTTCTGGTCAACTTGGCCATTGTTAGGTACACGCTCGGCTTCTTGCGGTATGGGCAATGTCACGAACTTCCTTCTGTTGTACCCAAGATCATTATTACCCGGAACGATACCTTCGTAGTATTCATACCGTGAAACTTAATCGAACTGCTACAAACGTCTGGCAAAACACAGCGACTAAAATCACTGTCGATAACGATCCAGCAGTTGAGAAATATTTTTGCTGAATCAAAAGAGGTCTCATCAATATTTAACTTAGAACTGTAGTGTGGATAAATTATTCGTGGAAAATGTTCTTCACTGATTATGTGTGTATTTTAAGATTGATATCGAAGTAGAATCCTCTTTTCATTTAGCAGAGACGTCTTTTAAGAACGTCGAGTTATTCATTGTGATCTTGAAGCTCATTTTCAGATCTTTTATAATTAATGAAGTAAAGCATTTTTGAAAATGTTCCTGAAAATATCTGAATAATGCTTGACAATATTTTTAAACATACTGAACATGCTTTTGATGTATTATAACTCCTTTCATTGAACGATAAACACGGACTGGTTTCATTACCTCCCTTGTTTCATTGCTTTAGCTATAAACCCTAAACGCTGTTGTTATGAAAATTAATTAATTAATACGTGAAGGAGAATATTACAAGATTGATAAAACGATGATTAATTGTTTAAAATCCTTCATGCTATCGTTCGGCACAGACAGTGGAGGTAACAAAGCATATCGTCGAGACCCTCCGCAACCCTATTCTACCCCATTCGTTGTACCTAATTTATCAAAACGACGCAGCGTGAGGCAGGAGTAAGAATTCGACAGTGTTTGTTCGTCGGGGAGCATGTTAACAACTCCCAGACGCTTTAGTCGAATGGCGGGCCATTCAGCTAGCTCCTCCCTTCTTATCGCAATGTTGGTCCCGGCAGAGCTTAGGGCTCGAACTTACATGGGATAATAGCCCGAAAGGCAGGACGGGAGCTATGGGAAGTCGGACGGATTTTCGAATATACTTACAGGTAGGAGTTCGCCTGATCCCAGCCAACTATTTCCGTAACGACGAAGTGGCCGGAAGTTAGCGGGTTGGTGGACGGCCGGTTCGAGGTCACATTGGTAATTGCGGTGACGTGCCTCCAATAGCTGCCGTTCGCCTGCTTCTGCGGCAGAATCGTCAGGAACGAGTTCCCGTCCTCGGTGAACACCGGCGGCTCGAACTGCTCGACCCATCCGCGCTCCTCGAAGTACCTCAGCATCTGCAACGATGAATATTTCATTCCTCAGGCCGAGTAACACCCCGGCCAACGTAATCCTTCCGTGACGGGAAAAATTGCAAGCCAAGATCATTCCTCCGAGAACGCCGTCCGACGCGTTCGATCTACGTTCCTTCTACTCTTGGCGTAATCAAGAAGAAAATCCTTGGCTACCCGACTACCTTCAATTTACAGTTTCGTGCTACGCACAGATGAGATGTGTCAGACTCACCGGGTTCGAATCTAATTTTCGCGAGAAAAAGTGAAAAAGTCTATTCAGATATTCTCATGAACTTGAAATACATTTTTGTCGACATCGATTCATTTGAAATTGGACTACGCAGTCGTATTTGCAGTGATATGCTGGCTCAGTTAATTTTTTATTAGAACTGCAGTTAGGTAAGGAACATTTTATTCTAGATATTTATCTATTTCCATAGCAATCTCATCAATAACAAATATTTATTAAACTGCGTAATGGCCAATTACGAAGAATGTTTATAATTTTGAAAAATAGCCGTACCTCTTATTTAAAGTATACATAAAATCGTACTCAACGAATGCAGGATTCGTTCAGATCCACATCACTCCTCTCACGTTTATGAAATAACTAAATTTCATTTTTATAAAATATTCGGTTCATTCCATTTCCGTCTGTTTTTGATTCTGCAGTCATGCCGTGAATAAAATTTTAATATTGCTTGACGAAATTGACGAAATTAATTAAATCTGTATTTCTTCGAAATGAAATGTCTAAATAAAAAGTACTAATTAAATCATTCGTTCCTTAAGCCCCAAAAGCGTTTTACCTTCCGTTCCACTATCAGGCAGAAATGAAATTAACGATATTCCGAATTGGGTCCTTAAAGACCCTGCATCCGGTGAGCACCGCTCCGCAGAAGTTTCCAGCTGTGATCGTGGCTTAACAATAATAAAAGTGGAAGTATCGTTTTTCACGGACGATAAAACGACCCTGGGTTCGTTTCTCTTGTCGAGGCAAAAAATCCGCGGACCCAGCAGAACACCGGTAAGGGAGCCCGAGAGTTATCGGCGGCCATCTTGTCAAAGCTGGAAATTAGCTGGCGGTGAAAGGGTTGAAGGTAAAGGTAGGGGATCTCTCTCTCCGTCTCTCCTTGTCGGTGGTACGTACGACAGTGCAATTCGGTGCAAGACCGTCGACGTAACAGAAATGGAAGTACGCCTTGTTCTGCACTCGGTTCATCCAGGTCGCGTACACGAGATTGTCCGTGGGAAATGCGACGGCAGATAAAATCCGTTCCTGGGAGTTTAACTCGGCCGGATGTTCGATTTCAGTTAAGTTCACGTTACCCTGCACCACCTTCTCCAAGTCCACGTAGAACAGCTTGACCGTCGGATTCACCGTGCCGCTCTGAAACAAGAGATCGAGCCAGTCAAGATTAAACCAATTCGAATTTCGCGCCTTACACGACGTCCCACCGTCCACGCCATTATTCATCCGCTTCCATTTCAAGCTAATCGAAAAAATCGCTTAGATAGCCGGACGAAATGCGACAAGGACTTTATGCGTTTTTCTCTACAATATAATTGTAAAACAAAAAATTGGATAAATAATTTTTTGTTCCACTAGCAATTAGCTGGCGTGTCTGACCATAGACGAGCTATTCTACTTCTGACCTTGCACTCTTTGAACCATTTTATGGAAAACAACGTCTCATTTGAAGAAATTATATTTGACATTTTTTGACGATTTATAGCACTAGGAAAAAGTAATTTTTCTCTACAATATAATTGTAAAACAAAAAATTGGATAAATAATCTTTTTTGTTCCAATAGGAATTAACTGGTGTGTCTGGCCATAGACGACCTATTCTACTTCTGGCCTCGCAAATCTAATGATTTGTAGCACTAGGAAAAAGTAATGATCTATTCGCGGGAGTGAAAACTAAAAATGTTGCCATCCTGTTTAAAAATATACACCGGATCATAAAATTTGAATAATCCACAGAATTATATACAGCGCTGAATGCTTAATCGCATGATATCGTCGCCGCACAAAATCTGCGCCTGTTCCATTGAAATCCGTACGAATTGAAAATTACAAAGCTTCATTACGAATAATAGACTGGGCATCGGGATTACTGAGATTCTATCGCGAACGCAGTACAAACGATAAACATTCTTGTGGCGAATACCACGGCGCGAGTCCCTCGTTATTTAATCAAAGAATGTCCTTTGAGCGGCGATCAATTGCGCTAGGACTTTATCAAATTGCAGATTAAAGTCTCCGCGAGTGTTTGAAAATATTCGATACGAATAATTCCGTTCCCCGGGAATAGGATCCCGTGGGAAGGTAAACTTCTATAAACCGTGATTACATTATTACGAAATAAAAAGGATATCGTCCCGCGTCGGCACGATATTAAAGAACGAGGAGCATAAATCCTGGTGCTCTATCCTTCTCTGTTCGCAGCACACACGGACGAGAATTTAATCAGAACGTCATATCAAAATTTAATTACTCGGTCGGTAATTAGTTCCGGACTCAGCCGGAAATCCATCTGCGATTCCATTTTACAAGGGACCTCAGGCTGGCTGGCTGGCTGTCGTCCACCTAGCGATTTTTCTGTCCAATAATTCCGCACGATCGAACGGAAGATATTGTTTCAAGCTCGCGAACTTATTTTCCGAGACCGCGAGATATCTTAAACATTCGCAGACGGGTTCCGCTGTTAAAATCGTTTTTACCGCTGGCGAGAAAAACCCATCGAGTCTGCGATTGTTATTTTTTTTGTAGAATTGTAAACTATTTTTAAAAGAAGTTCTGGTACTCTGAATTATTATTTCAGCGCACCGTGAAAAGTTATTAAATTTTTAATGCACCGATGGCGTGTGAAAATTTACTATGTGATAAAAGTATATTCATCGTAGCTTGCCAGTTTTTCCATTATATTTCGCCCAATTGCTTCATATTTCACGACAGTGCAATATTAATCTGTAAATCGTACTGTTAATATTATCTTTAAAAATTGCCAAAAATTTTATTTTACAGAAATTTATGTCGGTGAAAATTTTCTGTCAGATTAATTTGATTCCGACCGGAAGCTTCCTGTCGGAGATAGCGTTTATTGCCGAAGAAATCGATTTAATTGATTAAAGGATCCTGCGAAGTCGACGACCGATTCGAACCTTTCTAGTTCTTTCTCTTGGGAAGACTGGGAAGATCGGAAAATTCCGATTTGTTCGAAAGTTTGCGGGTTCGTATAACATCTCAATGGAAGCATCCGGTAACTTTCTGTTGTTTTTTTGTTCTGCGGGATGGAAACACTCGTTCAACGTCAAATATATAGTTTTCGATTCTTCTCGTACCGTAGCATCGAGACTAGAATAACTATAAAAACTATTATCTCTACGAATGTTTTGCAACTTTTATAATCTATAAAATCCCCTAGAATAGTTCCGAGATTTCCTTTACTAGAGTCGCAAGCCTCGATCGTAGTGTTTTACGGTGACTGTAAAAACTATTGCACTTTCATCATGACGACTCGCCTACTTTTCTTTTAGCTATTCGGAAATATATGTAGCGATATAGAAAAACGGGTCGACCAATTCGGTCCCGATAGCCTGTTAAAATTTTACACGCTCATAGATCAGTGTATCCAAAATACACGATTCGCTGCTTTTTATGCACCTAATACAGTCAATTTTATTCGCGAATAAACTGTCGAAGCCACCCACTAAATCGTGCAATTTTATAAAGCTCCGGTAGCGAGGTCCATTTTATCAACATCGAAAATAAATATTCGGTCAGACCGATTTCCCGTTGCGTGTTTCGTTAGAGTGCAGTTTAAAAGAAAAATTAGAAACCCTTTGAGAATGCATGTCAACATGAAGCTTGTCACTGAAACTGCGAACTATTTATTTAACCATCAAAGGACATATTTTTATTTGCAACCACTGCACGTAACTGTGCCATTTTTTTTATTTCAGTAAATGGTTATATTAAAAAAAAGATTTAGTGTCACACTTTTATCTACGAAATACTAATGCATAGAAATGAATTTTAAAAAAATCAAAACAAAGCAATTTTGCAATTTATAAAATTTCAGTATAATTTTTAATATCATGGAGTACAGAGACACACACAAACGTTGATAATTTACACATAGCAAACGCAAAACTTCTCTTGAAGATTTTTTGATCGAACCTGTGCGCCGATATCATTAATTTATAATTAATAAAACGGAATATTTATGCTAATATATTGTTAAAAAGTATCTAATAGAAGTGGGGTGGCAACCATGTTCGTGAGCCAGCGCGTAGCATAAATTCGCAGACTACAAATCAGTAGTATAAGTAGGTCTTGGTCAGACGCGTCAGATCTCGAAAAGGATGCATCGCACGAAGAAAATTTATTGCATATTTTCCACGTATTATCTTTCGTAGAATCACCCGATTTAGTTGTGCCAACGATACAGGTTCGCTCTGTAGAAAGGAAGAGGAAGGACTCCGAATTTGCATGGAGCGACAGTGGTCATTCGGCGTGCTTTTTTTCCAGCCGACAAAGGAATTCGATTTATCGCGGTTTTAAGTGAGCAATATTTTCTTCGAGCGGTGCCCGTATTGTGGTTTACCGCAAATCAACAGACCCGGTGCGCGGCTAGCGATGGCTTGAAAAATATATAGGGAGGCGCAACGTCGGGAAATAAAAGCCGGAAGAAAAATGGCGCGGAGGCCACTTGTCGCAAAAAGACGGTGCTTTACATCCAAGGGAAAAATAAAACCGCGAGACCGAGGGGCGGAGTGAAAAAAAACGCGGCGGTCACGCCAGAAAAAAAAATCGACGAGGGTATAGTGTTTCGGCCCGGAACGAGTGGATGCGTTCGGGATTTGTTATGGCACCGTTGCAAGGCAATTTACCGGCCTCGGGATAAATTGTTCGACGAACAATTCACCGGAAGACGTGGCTCACTTAGTTTTGACGGCACCGCTGATACTTCACTGCCATAGACGCTGCTAATTTACTGATGAAAAAACGCGGGCGAAAATGTAATCTACATTTTTTTCCAGACATCAATTCAGTCACCGTGTCTCTTCGCGAGGACTTCAATGTAGATGCAGCATTTTTGTTTATTTTTCTCGAACTAATTAAATTGAGGAATCCTCCAATAACAAGCCACTGTGCTTTTGAACACATTTATACATATTTTTAATTGTTAATAAAATTTTTAATAAATTAAATGCATACGACCTCTAATAAGTACAAAAGATTTTCAACATTTTTTGTATACATTTTTCTCGAACCAACAAAATTTATACGTTCTTCGATAAGCATAAATCAATAGGATCTTGAAGTTAAAAAATTATTTGACTTTTTGTATATATTTTTTAGGTGACAATCAATGCATGCACCTTTTCGGAAACACTTGAACGAAGCACTTAAAAAATCAATGTAATTTTAATAATCAACGAGGCTTCCAAAAGATATAATCTCCGAGCGATTTACGAAGAAGATAATCACCAAGCTTTCTACGACTAGCAATAATTATATCAAACGACGTGTCCACCTGTTAAACAAGCCACACGGCCCATTAGTCGCACGAAACCGTAAAAATTGCCCACGGGACCTTAAATCCATTTTAATTACACATATTATTGTCCTGCCGCCTTTTAAGCTACGCGAACTTTTTCTCTTTCCACCGCGTCCTTTATACTTCCGCTCTCCTAACTATATTTGCCATTGAAGTACACATTACTCCGTCCCATTCACGGTCATTTTGTATCGCCATCGTGCTTCGCGCACATTTGCAGCGCCATTGAAACTATTTTACTTCCCTCTCGTGGGAGATCCGAATCTTTCTTTGAAAACGCAGGGGCACGACGAAATTAACCTCTTGCGTCACGGTGGTGGTCACAGCCGCCATTTTGTCCGGGGCAAAACTCATTTGAAACTTCCGTTTTTAACGGGGACCTTTTGCTTTGTAAGGGACCGTTCTCCGTGTCCTTTAATGGGAACGAAAAAAGGTTCTGACGGGAACGAGTTACCGGTCCTTGATGGGACAGAGATGAGTGAAAGAGGCGGACACAGCGTAAATGGAACCAGCATCGGGGTTCGACGATGTGCATAAAATTTTTCCCCTGGATTTACAGAGCGTCAAAGAAAGCATTGTAAAAACGGCGACATCAAATTTAGGTCGATTTTATTATTATATTATAATAGCTTCAATAAATTGATGGTAATTATTTACATTAATGGTTGCCTCACCGATTTTGATGACCTTAAAATATGTTGTCAAGGTTATCATTTTGAACAACTTTTCCCTATACATGTTACCGCCGCTCGGTTTTAGTTTTCGAGATATTTGCAAAAAACTATTGCTAATACTGTATTGAATTTTCTCTTGGATTTTCCTAGCAATAGTTTTTTGCGAATATCTCGAAAACTAAAATCGAGTGGCGGTAACATGTATAGAAAAAAGTTGTTCAGAATGATGATCTTGGCAACATATATCAAGGTCATCAAAATCGGTGAGGAAGCCCCTAATGTAAATAATCAACAAATTGATAATAATCTTTTGTCTTCTTTCATGTTTCGTCTACCCATTTTTGTGTAACATTTTTTTCTTTGTGTCTTGGTATATAGACTTCGTTCACAAGCTTCTAATTATTACACTGCATTGTAACGAAAGTTGTAACTTTTTAAAAATTACATTAAGCGACTATCAGGAGAAGATTAATGCACGCAATGGTTGTGTAAATGAATTTTGTGAAAAATTAAAGCTGCTTGGAGTCACGAAGAAATAGACCGGCTAGGTTGCATTCTGAAAATTTCACTCTCCGCGCATAATATGTAGTCGACGAAAAATATGAGCTTGCGCAAACATCCGCAGTCAATTAACCCTTTGCACTCGAGAGGCGACCCTCAGTCGCCACTTGGTTTAATTCAGCAGCTCGAATGGCAACTGCGAGGCAGCAGAAACTGTTTTATCAACAGAGATCCTTTCCTAATTCGAGTTGCCATTTCCCCGTAGCAAGAACCCCATGCGCGTTCGATTAAAATAATAGCGTCACGATTTTATTACTCAAAATTGCTGCAGCGATTGCTGCAATCAAGAGAACGAGAATTCAGAGAAGGAAATAATGCCGGTGGCGATGCGATTTCGAATAGATCGCAGATTTATGCAAATAAAAAAATTCTTTAACATGATCTCAGGGCATTTTTCCTGGGAAAAGTAAATGGACTTTTTCTGTATACTCGTACATTATTTAAAAGCACATTTATTATGCTAGTTGCGGTAACCTTTTCCCTTCAGGAAAATCTTAAAAAATGTTGTTTTCCTAAAGCAGCACGATGGGCACTATTTCTCGGCGCTGGACTATCCAGAAATAAGAAATTCATGAAGACTCTATTAATATATGATTTTGTCTAGCGAACGAACCAAGGGTTTCCGGAGGAATTAACTTTTCACAAAACGAGAGTGGTCCAAATCGAAAATACAATTTGCACCGTTCAATTTCTCCTATTTTATTGAACGAATCGAGGAGTTTTCACTGGAAAAGGAAATCCTTCGTTCAGGTACCAGATAAAATCATATATTAACAAAATCTTCATGAATTTTTCATTTCGGGAGCTCCGGGAAATCATGCTCAGCGCAGCGCCTTCCCAGAGAAAAAGAGAGTAAGAGACGAGGGGTTGTGACTCATGCATTTTCAAGATTCTTCAGCAAGAAAATTACATGTATAATCATCATTGCCAATATTACATACGTGTACCCATAATTATAAGTCATATATTCCTTGCTTCGAGATATTTAAAAAAAGAATATATTAACGCATAAAAGTGTAACCGGAGTTTTTAACAAATCTACAGTAAAAAATTCAGAAAAAAATTCACTTTCGTGTATTGGGTACAACGTTCCTGAATTTGGTTCGTAACGTTCCAAAACAATGCTGTAATAATTCTGGCCGTGAAGAACGGGTTTCCCGGCCGAGTGTACGTCGCCTAATCGCTTTCCACGCGGTAGACTGCAAAATAAATTTACAGGTGTCGCAGGCGAAAGGGAGCGCGGATAGCGTAACAATGACGCGTAGGAGTTAGTCAGCGGCGTTCCTTGCGTGTGAAGCTTCAAATTTGGCAGAGTTCCGTCGGATCGTTTGTCTTCTGCTTTTGTATGAAACAATCCGGCGGAAAAGAGGAATAGGTGGTGGTTGGCGGCGAGGCGGTGCGGGTGCAAAAATTAATATCACCGCGGCCGTGTTCCGCAGCTGTTTCGCAGAGTGGAGCGAAAACGCAGTCGAATTTTTGTCTTCCCGTTGCCGACGCGCCGAAAACTCCGCCTCGAACAGCCGACGAAAATAAAAAGATAAAACGCGTGTCCATTTAACGCGTTCGGGATTCCGCCATTTTTTCCCCCGCGTAACGAACTCGCCGCAGGGGGGCCGCTATTTTTTTCATTCTCTTTCCGAGGGTTTTTCTTTTTTTTTCAGGCGAGGGGTGCGGCCGTGTAATTTAAACGGAGCACCGGAGGGAAATACGTGACAAGCCCACTTGGTCCCGAACAAAAATTACCGGCGGTCCACACTTAGAAGTTATTTAATCCGGTCCAGAAGGACTTTTCATTACAACTTCAACAATTTCCAGGGGCCGACCACCCACGGTCGAACCCCCGGCCAGCGTTCAACTTACACAATTTAACTTACACAATCGGCCCGGCTCGGTCTGTATACGCGGCCCTGCGCGAGTGTGCGCGAGACCGGCACTCGTTCCGTCATTAAAACTCGCTCAGACCCTCTATAACTGTCCTAGATACAACGCGTTTAATGCCCCCCGCTCTCCGCCCACCACCGAGGATTTTCAACTATTTCGAGGGTTCGACACCCACGCGAACGCTCCGCGCCGACCAGACTTCTTTGCGCCTGTTCCCGCGACCATAAGTGCGCCGCTAGCTCGGGAAATTGTTAACATTCGCGGGATGACTGTGATTTTCTGACTACTAGCTCTTCTGCTCCCGAGAAACTGGTTTAAACTGTACTGGGCTCAATGAAACCTTTTTTACCCCATCAACTGCAAAGTATACCGGCGGTTCGTTCATAAATTACAGACACTTCTCGTTGCATTTTGCAAATAATGAATTTATTACATGTGCTCCCCTGAAAAGATCAATCACATTTCTACCAGACAGATACTAAAATTTTCACGTGATAAAATATTTAAAGGGAAGCACTTTCCACACGACAAATATTTCTGTTAAAAATTTATAGGTTTCGGATTGAATATCGAATATGTTATCGGAACACAGGCGTTCGAGAAATAAAACGCGAAGCACAACGACTCGGAATGCCTGAAATGATCGGAAAGGATATTTAAAAAATCGATGGCGGTGTGTATCGAGTTTTATCAATCGGAAGTTGGCTCGACACGTATTTCCTTTTTACCATAATTCCGCGCGACCCTTTTCGATCCGTTAAGGGGGCGAAAACGAACGGCTGACTGGGAAAAGGCAGAAGTCATAAACATCAATCGCGGTTTGCGCGGCGGGAAACGTGGAGAAGTATGTCAGACGCGTGTAAAAACCGTAAATTGGATGTGGCTTGACACGATTTTCCGCGTTAGAGTGTCGAAAAAAGATCACCGGTGTTTCAAAAGAAATTCAAAGCGGTGTGGGGAGGCGTACCGAAGAGAGAGAAAGAGCGGAATAACATTTCGCTGGCAGAACGCGAGGGTTCTAATGCGGACAGAGTGTTCCAGCGACGCGAACGACCGCGGAGATATTGATGAGAAACTGGGTCTGCGCGATTGTATTGGAAAAACCGGAAATTTCCATCTTCCCTGACGTCGTCGTCGTCGCCGTCGTCGTCGGTCCTCCGGATCGTTTCTCTCTTTCTCGTTCCTCTCTCTTTCTCTCGCTTTTGCCCCGGTGTTTGTCAGAGTCCCCGGTCCCTTTATCCGCTCGCTCGATTCTCTTCTGTTTTTTTCCCTTTCTTCTCTTCTCTCTCTCTATCTTTTTTTCACCACCCCAGCCCACTCTTTCACCGTGAAATCTCTGTGATCTTTAAATGGAACCTTTGCGCGCGCGCTCTCTCTCACTCTTCGTGGGATTTTATATTCGTGACGAGTATCAAAGCCGGGGCCACTTTGACCGCCGCCAGATGAGTTTTCGTTGACGTGCAGCGATAAAGAAAGATCACCGAACAACAGTCAAATTTGTCCCGTGCACTACTGGCCCGCGTTTGCCTTTTGTCCTGTGGCCTGCGATTGACCATTCAACATTCTCTGCGGCCGTGAACTGTGGAAATGGCTAATACGTTGGTCAACAACGAATCCGAGGAGTTTAGCGCGCTTCGGAACCACGAATTTACATATGCCTCCGGTGAAATTAATGTAGTTGTTAATTTAATCGAAAAGCAGTTCCTTTCAGTTCCATCCATGATTAACGAAAGATTTAATGTCAATATTAATATCAATAAATTGTATACTTCGTGAGCAAGATGAGAACTAAAATAATAAGGTGGGAAAAAGAATGGTGGTAGTTGGAATTTTCTAATTCTGTCTGGAACAACGTCACAAAAGGAACTGATATTAAATGAGAAAATTTAATATTATTGAGCCGATGGTAGGTATCATTTTTTTTTTGAACTGTGGAAATGGCTAATACGTTGGTCAACAACGAATCCGAGGAGTTTAGCGCGCTTCGGAACCACGAATTTACATATGCCTCCGGTGAAATTAACGTAGTTGTTAATTTAATCGAAAAGCAGTTCCTTTCAGTTCTATCCTCGATTAACGAAATATGTATCAATTTATTTAATATCAATGATTTGTATACTTCGCGAGCAAGATGAGAACTAAAACAATAAGGTGGGAAAAAGAATGATGGTACCGTCACAAAAGGAACTGATATTAAATGAGAAAATTTAATGTTATTGAGCCGATGGTAGGTACCATTTTTTCGTTCACTTTGGAAAAATATAGTAAGAGGAACTGGTCCCAAAATGAAAAGACGCAGGAAGAATTTAATACTCGTGGTTCCAAGATGGTAATAATTTTCCAGCGGCGTAGAAACATTGCTATTGGTACCATTTCGAATTTTGCTCAGTCGGTATAACAGTGTTTGTTTCGTATTATTTGTCGCTGAAAAGAGGAAGACAGTAACAGGTGGCATCTTTTATTCTGCAAAAGTGTAACAAAAGAAGCTGATATCGAATGAAAAGACGCACAAAGAATGCTCGTGGCTCCGAGTTGCCAAATAATTTCTCAACAGAAACCAAGGTACCATTTCCGTTTTTATTCCTTCTAGAGGACTTCAATGAAGGTAGATTTTTCGTAAGGCTCCTCGTTCCATTTCCCCTATTAAATGATAAATCAATCTGCGAAGTCGCGCTTTCTCGAAATTGCTTTTTTTCCTTGCAGAAGGGGGATGACATAAACAGAGTGAAACCAGAGTCCCGAGGAACTATTCCGCTCCTCGTGTGTCGAATAAAATCATTAAAATACGTTTCCACGGTCGTCGAAACTTTCGGCTCGGAGGCTGTATATTCGCATGAACGTCGTGTGCATGGTCCGATAGAAGTGTTATTGCGAGACAGCCGGGAGACGTCCGCTTGAAAATATCACGGAGGGGACGTCTCTGCATCGGCCACCCTCGTCTCGCTGTCACGGGAAACGATGAAAAGGGTGAAAAAGGGTGGAAACGGCACACCGACCCGAGGTTTGCCGTGTCTGAAAAAGGTGGGGCGTCGAATCTGGCACCTGTGCATTTTTTAATGGCTTTTTACGAGCCACGATTGATGCCGCCGTCAAGAAGCAAATATTGCCAACCGGAAGGAGAGGAAACGAAAAGAGAAGAGTGAGAGAAGGAACTCTGTGGGTTGACCTCGATGAATAACATCGCGGTTAATATTTTCCTCTCGTGTTCGCCGGGCCTGTGAACACTACCGGTACACCGTAGAACCCACTCCGACAGCTTCGCCATTTTTACCGGCGTCCTTTCAGCGGAATCGATTCGACAAGGTGATTTAGTGATTGCACCCGATGACGAGGCTCTCCGACCGATGAAAATGGTATTTAAAAACCTTGAATCGCTACTTCGTTTCTGAGAGACTCTTATCGACTGGAACCATTGTCCACTGTTGCTCGATTTTTCTAAATTATTGTGAAACCTTAATTCACCGTGCTCTTAGACTAATTAAATGCACCTTACGTTTTCACGAAACAGCATTGTTACTCGTGGACATTTTTTTTCTGTCTGAATTAGTTAAATACGTTAAAAATAACGTGACTATATTTTTTAGATTTATGCAATCTTAAAATAAAATATTTTTATAATAAATAAATAAAAATGCTAGTAGCTGTAGATACTAGGGCTACAGTTTTTCCGCAGATTTTACAACACTTTCCGTATTAATCCTTTGGACACTCTGCGAGGGTATTTTAAGATTAGTAGCTAAGATCAGTATGCAAAAATGGCAAGAGAATCGCAAGAAGCGTCTCCGATCGATAAGGAGTGTCCGATAACAGTAAAGAACAGTTCGAGCCAGCAAGAAGATAATAACGTTCAGCCAGGTACAATCAAGAACAGTCGGGTATGGTAAAAGATGGTCAAGAGAAGGTCGGAGGTTGTTACAAAGATTACCAGCACGGGCCAGAGGTTCGGCGAAGTATGTCCGGGTGAAACGTAAGCCCCCGAAGAGTTCCACTTTGGCCGGAAGCCCAATAGAAGCCGAACATTTGGACCGCTGGGGACAGTTTTTACAGACCCTGAATAAAATCAGAAATGGCACCTGCTATCGTCGCACTCGTTCCGCCGAAAAATTATTATCGACCGAAACCCATGTCTATTAAATCCCTCTGTACAACTCGATACCAGCCACGGGCTTCGAATGATAGAACAAAATGGCACCGTTCTCTGATTACCATGGAAGTATTACTACCGACCGTAAACCGCAAGCATGAAATTCGCTCCGCATCTTTCCATATTTCATATTGGCTCTCTTCAATCATAGAAAATCAAAATGGCACTCGCGCAGCAAATTTTACGAGCGGAAAATCTGAAATGGCACAGTTTTCCTTGCGCCACTGAAATATTATTTTCAGTTAAAATTCGTCAGTGTGGTATTTCGTGAATAGGTTTCCGTTTCCTGTTTCCTGTGTTCGGTAAAATTCAAAATGGCAGCTGTTCCATGGGAAAACTCGAAGAAATTTTGATAAAATTTAATTTAACCCTAAAATATACGGGGTCGTTAAAAAATCACTATAATTTCAAAATGGAATTACCCTTCTACTGTAAAAAAATTCACGATATTTTCTCCCATCTAGAAATTCGAATTTTAAATATTTTTTTGGGCTGCTCTGTAATTTGTATTCTTATTAGGAAGGTCGGCGTGTTCGCGAGGTAGATTTTCTCGTCTAGAGGAAAAGATACTTTGCAAGTGGGAGAACTAATATTCCAGGGGGCCTAACGCTTCGATGAAAGTGACATGAGCGAGCTGGGAGCATGTCTCTCTCTCCCCAGCGTGAAATTTTCGACTGCGGAGCGTCATTGAGTTCGAAGCCGTAGTCGCGAGGGAAATTCCCTTCGTCGAAAGGGATGAAACGTTATTGGACAAAGTAAAACCGTGGCCGTTGCGGTCTTCGGTGACCTCCTCGCGAGCAATTTGCCTCTGTCCCTTCCTTTTTCGGTATCCCTTCAAGCCTTTTTTCCCTTTTCCTGAACACACGCATAGACGCCACCAATCCACCACGATGAAGCTAGATTTACGTTCCAGGGACGTCACTTACGTTAACACACGACAATTTTAATAAAATTTACTTGAAAATACAGGGCAATCGAAAAAGAATTAATATTTTCTTTCTAGTATTTTCTTTCTTGCAACTTAAATTTTTGACCCTGTCCAGTAGAGCTGGAACATCACTATGTTAGGTGACTGTGAACGCGGTGTTGGCAGAGTGTTCGAACATCATACGCCCCAGTTCGTTCCAACGTGGAGAACGCGTGGAGGATTGCTTGTCGAACAAGAGGATCGAACGGAATGCAAAAAAGAGTGGAACACTTACCTTCGGATAATGGATCGAGATCGCAGACGTGTACTGGAACGTGAGGCTTCCTGGGTAGCCGTAAAACGGTATCGTTATGATCGGCGTGAGGGTGTCGTCGAAGTAACCGAAGGCCAGTTTAGTACCGCTCGGCGAGAACCATAAAGCCTTGTTTGATCCGAACACCTCCTCTGAAATGAAAACCGGCGACACACTCGTTACGTGGGTCGAAACAATGAATCCAGACGCTTCGCCAAGTCTCCCACACATACTGAACACATAAAATTCTCTCAAAACATACATATAAAATAATACATGTTTGTGCATCTCTTTTCTGCATTAAATTGCAACAGTCTGAAACCTAACAAAATTTTCTTTGCATTACAATTCCAAATTCCGAATTAAGACACACACTATTTCGTCTCGTCTGATGCTCTAAGAACGCATTGATGGAAAAATCACTTTAGGGGACAAATGTCATCAAATTTTTTTATATGTCTATTTTTTTTATTTTATATAAGCTTTTTATATATATATTTTTTATTTTATATATATTATATATTTATATGTATGTAAGTAAAATTATACATATATTTTAATAATACTTATATATATAATTAAATTATATATATATATATATATATAAACATTTTATATAAGCTTTCGACAGTTTCGGCACGTGTTGTGACACAACTTCTGAATTCTTGAACTCCAGCCATTAAAACTTACATTTCTAAAAACGTTCTCACTTCTGTGCAAAATCTTAGATCCTAGTAAATGGAGTTGAACGAAATAGAAGAGACATTCGATGAATTTAATAGCATTGGTATTTCTTGCAATGTATTAACATTATAAAGAGAAGTACGTAATTATCGTGTAAAGTCTTTTAATTGACGCGGGCAGTTTTTACGTGGCATGAAGATCCGCAGTCTGCTTATGATAAAAATGAGAATGTTCGTACATTTTTCCGGCGCACTTTTCAGAAGCACCATCCGCGACACGACGCTTATAACGGAAGCAAGCAGCGCCGATCGTAATCCAGATTAATTCCCGGCATTTTCTGGCGTTTTACGTGGAATACAAGTTCGGATGTCGCGCGGATGTCGCAGTGTCCCGAGGTGAGTCTGTGTTTACTTCGAAAGAACCGGGCAAGAAGACGCTCTCGCTGTCGTAAATAGTGTGTTTAAAGTTCGACGGTGAGCACTTAGCGGAGACGCGGCTCCTACACGTCGATTCGCGAGGATTTAGCAAGAGGTTCCCGCAGAGAGAAAGAGAGCAAGGGAGAGAGAGAGAGAGAAGGGGGAGTGAAAAAGAGGGAGGAAGAGCTTTTCCGCTTTCGCGGGCTGGCGGAATTATATTGGCGGATATAATTTCGTCGTGGAATACTTTAATTACTGGATACTCTGCGGAACGACTTAATTAGCTGGCTTTCATGCCGCCTCCTTCCTTTCTCTCTGCCGTGCCACGATCGATGAACGATATTTGTACACGAGCTGCTGCGTGGCTTTAGATGGAAAATTACTCTGCTATGAGAGAGCTATCGGTTCTTCGGCTTTATGGGGATACTGTTCGAGATGCTAACTCGTCCATGGAAATGCGTTTTCAGCAGGTACTGGTTTCTTTATTAAAAAATGTGTCATTAGACACATTTTAATTAATTCGATCACTGAACAGGCTATTCAAAATTCCCAGTGCAATCTACAGCAAAATAGAAGATCCAAAGGACGCGTCCAATTTGATGTATGTTTTCATTCGTGTGTCTGCTATTTTATCATCGCAGTATATTGTTGGTAAACAACAGTTCTTTCGAGTGTATTGGAGTGTATAACGAAATGCACGAAACACACGGAGGAGCAAAAGGTCTTTCTTGACCTGAAGGTTATTGACCTTCGAGCGTTGTTGTTCCTTTACACAGAGGAAATCGGCTACCTCAGTCCAGCCACAGCTCACGCCTACTCTCTCTATCAGATCATTTGAGGCAGTTCAAATTCAATGAAGCAATAATAAAGTGTCACATTGTGTTATGTGCGAACAATTTTAATTCATAACTGATACACGTTGATTCCACGAGTGCAGATTAAATAAACATTTAATAAACAAGGTCCAGATTATTTTAAAATTATTCCCAAGAATAATTTTAATAATTAAAATTATTCCGAATAATAATAGAAGATCTTGATAAAATTTGGTGTATTCAGTGATAGTAAAAATTCATTTTCATTTGCCAATGCCTACAAAATTCACACGAAAAGACAAACTTGATCAGAAGAATAATTTTTCTAACGCTCCCATGCCTTGAAGATCTTGATAAAATTCGGTGTACTCAGTGCCAGTAAAAATTCATTTTCAATGCGAGAAGGGGTTAAAATTTCACCTTTACAAAATGGCCCTGCCACAAAGTCGGCGAGTATAAATTGGCGCGGAATTATTCAGAAGAATTCAGGGTTTCCTCGGCAGCGGATTAGCGATTTTTCCAGCGTGGGCGCGAGAGAAAAGGGACGTTGGTGGTGAGTTATTGACAGAGCGGTTACAGAAAATCGCGAGCAGTGAAATCCAGCGTTGATCGAAATCTTGGGAGCGTCGCGCCGTCGCGAGGCGAGCTCCTCTCTGAATGGGCTCCTGGAATATCTTGAGCAACGCCGAGCAAAATTACGCATGAATTATTCGGGAAGTTTGTTCAGCCGTGCGCGAATCGAGGGGGGTAGATGACGGTGACACGCGGGGGTGCTTCTTATCAGAACTTCCCTAGGATTCACTGTCCACGCTGGCGAACTTATCAGCGGACATTACGCGTGCACGAGGTGCGGACAGGAAGTTCCCGGAAATTATTAGCTTGTCCCGGAAACTCATTCTAGATTGACACGCACGAAACTATTTCTTTGATGTAGTTCATGGGAAATAAAAATGGTTGACAGACCAATTTCAAGAAACAGAAACCATGTAGACCTTTCTTTTCTTCTCTAACAATCTTGGTAATTTCAAGACTATACAAGGTGTCTCCAAAGAGGGCCTGACAACATTTGAAACAACTTTTTTCTTTGTAAAAATGTTCTCCGCGGCTTCGTTACGGAGTTATTAACGAAAAATATGGACCAATCAGGGGCGGCTACAAAAGGCCCAGCTGTGGATGGGCCCCAGCTTGGCCAATGCCAACGCTACTAAATCAACCCTTTCAATAGCATACATTTTTATAAATAAATGGATAAAATCTATGAATTAGGTATAATATTTAGCACCAGCATAAACTCTAATCCTAAAAATGTTTGAATCCAATTTCTCTAAACGGTGATTACATTCACATACCGTGTTTTAATTCGAAATATCATATTCGACGTACGTAATATATTTAATTCGCGATACGTTTTTCGTACACGGGAGAACGCTTTTCGTTTGTATTCAAACAATTACGGGAAACAGGAAATTAAACTCGACAATAACGCGTCGGCCTTAAAACTCAATAGCGGATCGCGGATGGAATAACAAAACTTACAGCGGAATTCATTATATTGAATCGTTTCGCCTTTGCGTTCAGCTGACAACAACATGTTTCAGGCATGCACGTTAGTCGAATGTAATAATTCAAAGGGAAGTGAAGCAGTGTGAGCAAGCATGATATAATAGAAACGATGAAATGCTTAATTTAGGGAATATAAAATGACGGAGATTTTCTTCACGTCGATAAATCTCTTTCTCTGTTCCTGCGGAACTTTAACAATGTGTATCACGAGTGGTCCGTGTGCGGACTGTTCAGTTTTCGAGTGTTATTTATGTTCTATTTGACTGTTCGTATAAGTTATTTCAATGTTAGTTGTGTTTGTGTTTGAAGTGGTTCTGGTGTGTGCGTTGGTACTAGTGGAAATCGTTAATAAATGGCTGCGCAGGCAGAGGGAATCTCTGCAGTGGTATTTCCAAATTGTTTGCGAACTATAGGACGTTTGTCTTTTGCTAAAAAATTCAAATAGAGTCATACATTTTATGTACGATTTTTAAAAACTAACGGAAATTATTCAATATATGTTCCAACTAATTTTCTACCTATTGAAACAAATTATTCGGTCGTTCTTTTCCTCTTTTCCTCAAAATTGCCTCGGAATATTTAAAAAATACAGTAACTCTACAATTCAGCAGAAAATTTCAACATTAAAACCAACGCGACATTTTGTTTTAATCTCGTGATATCATTATATAATGGTTCGTGAATATTTTAAGTTTTTTAGTATCGAATAAAAAAATGAAGGTAATTATATCTCTTTATTTTTACGAATATCTGCCACGTGTTAACAAATAAACTTTATTATATAATCTTCAATGGAGATTCCGTTTCAATTTCTCTAACAGGAAGTTTTCGTTCTTTTTTGTATAAAGTAGCCGCTAAACACGAGGACCCGCATAAAAACATTTCGCAAATTAGCTTACACAGCTGCTCAAAAATTTCGGTTTTACGGTGTCTCCATGCCACATTAAGGGATTTTCGCGTCCCCCAGCGAAATGTTTTTTTACAATTCGGGTCGTGTTTCCTGTTCGTTGTAATTTTTACAGCGCGGCACAGAGACTTGCGAAACAAATGGAAAAATATGTCTGAAAGTTACAAGGCCCCAGTGCGCTTTACATTCGCAATAGGTTGCAACAGTGAATCTTAAGGAACAATTTTTCCCAGCGGCGTGAACTCGCGAACCGTGTAGAAACCGTTTCAAAATTCAGCCCCGCGCGTGTGTTCCGCTGCGCGAAAAACAGCGGAAAACTAAAAGGACCGATGGGACGATACGGTTTCATCATAAAAGTTTAACAGGATCGTAAAAATTTGACAAAAATTTCAAGCTCTCGAATCGCCCCCGCAGCACGGCTGCGATTTTTGGCCGAGACAGTAAACCACGCGCCAAACTAACCTAATAAAGACACTAATTTTCTGGTTCACTTCGAATGAATGGAAAGAGGAAACTCTGCTCACTCTTTATTAGCTGCTTCTTTTTCCTGGCTAGTTGCACTAGCCCGAGCTTGTCCCTTTTTCAAAATTTGGGAAAGGATTTAATTCAATACAAAGTTTTTAAACACGCGACCCTCCACATGTTTAATTAGAACTTCTTCTTCATTACGGACGCTCAGTTAAGAGAAGCAGTTAGAGACGCAGAGATAAAATATACTTCAATTTATTTTTGAAATTGAAATATATTTTTACCGTCGCACGAGGACTTGGAAAAAGAATTTAATTCGGAGCACAGCTTTTGAACATGCAACACTCCAAATATTTAATGAGAGTTTCAAACTTCTTCTTCATTAGGAATATTGAGTTAATGTAAGCTTTCAGAATATTTCTTTTTTTTTTTAATTTACTCACTAGAAACGCAAATGAGGGCTTCGCAGAATAATTAAACGTATAGTGCTTCAAATATTTACTAGAACAGTTCAGATAGTGTGCTGAAATCCGAAACCGCAAATCTCAAACAAAATTTAAGAGATTAACAAATAAACTATATTTTAGTAAAGTTTATCTCGAAAAACATTGAAATGTTTACATGAATTCAAAGGTTTTATACTAAAATGAACAAGTTCTCTAATATTTGGTTTCATATAAGTTAATGAGTGTGGTGAATTAATGATGTTTAATCTGGCAAATATATTTCATGAAGAACACGCTAACGGAAGTTTATGTTTAATCTGGATTGATTCAAATTAGAGCTCATAACGCGGAGTTGGGTCGATTTCCTTATTCGCATTAAGTAAAATCGGTTTTCTCGTATGCATCATAATGATAACCCACGAGATACCATTATGGTTAAACGATACATACACACGTGTGCAATGGCACGTGTTTGACAAGATCGTAATAATTCAGAGCGAATACAACAATGGAGGAGCAGTTGCGTCAGTACTAAGCATTTAATAGCCCCATTAGAGTTTATTAGCAGTCCGATATCCATCGTATTGCACCTCTCGATAAGCAACGAAGGAAATTATGCACTGGGTGCAACGTTCTAACTCGGGAACTGCAGTCTCCTCGCGGTAATGACCATCCCATCACTTTTTTACTAAAAATTAACTGTCCATTACTCCTCTCTTCGATGCGAATCATCAATTCATTAGTTTGCCACTTGGAGCGGACAATTATTAATCTAAATAGCTGCTCATCGTACTATGCACTTCTAGAATCCATTTTATTTATTATTCAGTATACTACCACATTAAATGAGCGATCCCGCCAATTAATTTTCTAAAGAATTAAAAACTCCACCGCAATTCGCAAAACATTCCGGACAATAAAGTAAGAAATAAAAATAAACGACCGTAGCAAATAAAATGAACCTAACAAATTTTTTAAAATAAATAATTAGATCGAAACTTCGAACTATTCATAGAATAATAATTCAATTGACTTGAAATAACCACAGTTATGAAGCACGTATTACAAACAAATGGATCAATAACGTTTCCAATAGATTCTATAAAAAATTGAAAAGCGAAAAAACCTTGCGAAGACTTTAAATAATAAAATAGCTATACCAATTAAAAAGTGTACATAATAAACAACAGAGCCAAACTGGATAGCCTTCCTACAGCAATTTTTTAAAAATACTGAACAATGCAGTAAAACTCCTAGACCAGCGAACAGTGAAATAATTGAATTAGACCAGTAGAAGGAAATTAAACGCTCGACAGACTGAATTAATTTCTAAAATCAAAGATCGGAATAAAATCGCTATGGCTTCGAAACCACCCCTCGATTTCCGAAGATATCGGAGGCGTGCGATTCTAAAAATTCGTCAGAATCGATCGCGAGCTATTTTAATTCTGGTTGGTCGGCAAGGTGGAACGAACGCACGAGAGTTCTATTCGTCGTCCTAGAAAAGGGATGTCCCGCGGCGCAGCAGGACGTAAATACCAGGGCGTTCGAAGAGGGGTTGGAGTGGGCTGTGCTGGCAGGGGTTGGCATATTTCGCGGATGTCAGGCCCTAGGCGGACCTTGTAGAGGGTAAATTTTCCTTCGAGGAGTACCGGAAGAGGAAAAGTCGCCAGAGGAGAGGAACGCCGGACGGAGAAAAGGCAGGAGGAAGAGAAACAGAGTTCTCTCCTTCTCTGTCTCACCCTCACTAGCAAATAAGGGAAATAAAGAGAGGAGCTGAGAGAGAGAGAGAGGGAGAGAGAGGGTACAGGACCTGAACGAGTTGGAGGTCTGCAAACACAAAAGAAAAGGGACGAAAAAGAGCGAGTCGGGGTTGGGGGTTGGAATGGGGTGGCGCACAAAGACTGCGTTGCGCAGCTCGCTGGACGTGACGAGGGAGAGAAATATCCCGAGGGTGAAATTCACCGTGGGACAGACTAAAGGGGGTTGGGGGTGAGCTAGGGGGGTCGAAGGTGAGCGTCGCGAAGAAGAAAATCTCGGGGACGGCGAATTCCCTTTACGTTCGGCTAATTATTTATCCCGGGGTCGGCCCTGGTGTCGCCGGAATTATTTATCCCGCAAGTCGATCCGCTCTTCGAGGGTTGCGGCTCGAGGGCGGTTTCCGGCGAGCTCCGAACACGGATGAGTACTCCCGCCGCGTATCATCCCTTGGCAGACCAAGAGACCCGACACACTCTTTTAGTGCTGGAACACTGATATCGGACTATAAACGCTTCGAAGCTTTTTCCGGTGATCCCCAACCTAATTCGACCAACGACACACCTTTTTCGGGACCTTGGTGAGTCTGAGGGATTCTGGGGATGCTTTGATTCGGTGTTCAGGGTTATACGAGGCGTACGAGGTAATTTTAGAAGTTGCGGATAGTGTTAAATGGTTTTTTATGGCTCTCTTTTCTTGTTAGAAAGAATAAAATATAATACATTTCTTAGTGGTAACTTTCGCTTTGTCTTTCCATGGAAATTATCGTTGCTAGCGCTGCCTTAGGAGGCCAGTAAACAAAATTATTCATAGCACGTAGTTATTGGACAATTAAATATAACATGTGTTATAGTTACATAATTGCATAAACTGTATAAGAGATGTATGTGTAAAAGATTTCCTCTTTTCATGTTTCATTTGAAATTATTATTATTGGGGCTACTTCGGAGGGTCACGTACCGAGATAAGGCCTACTATAAAGATCCCAAGGTATCCTAGAAAACATTCACCCTCCTACATTAGGAACAAATTAAATAATTTATCATTCTTAATCCTTGGATAATGTTTAAAAAATTTTAATTAAGCCACAAATGAACCCGAGCATCATCGATTGTACTGTAATAAAAAGGGCTTGTTAGCGCAGGGTTAATGAGGAATACCAGGACTTTCTGAATATTCTCTGCACTCTCCGGAACGATCAACGAGAATAATAGGCCCTAAATTGGTCCTCAGCACCCAGAACAAGCAGTCGACGAGTCGAGTCACGAATTCGAAGTTGCAGACAGGTTTTCTCGGCTCTCAAAGGTGCCTTTTCAACTCGGCAAGTAACAGGAACAGTCTTTGAGCGTGAAAAGACACCTGTTCGGCAGGCACGGAGATGAATGAGCGACGAATCGGAATCGGGCGACGACGACGATCTTTCGACGAACATTCCCCGGCGTCCAATTCGATTTCCCCCGTCGTGTAATTGTAAATCTGTTTCGCAAAATTCCAGTCGCGCCGCCTCGGAAATTATTCCCGTTTCAAATCGTTAGCCCAGAAATCACATAGTAATTCCCGCCGCGGCGTGGCGCGCCGGTGCCGGCATTTCCGGTTGCCGTATTTCCGGGTCACGATTCCGGGACCGGGCGAGACCATCAACGGGAAAATATTCGTAATGCACGCGTTTCTGCTCGTAACTTTCAGCCCGGTTGATTAATGAAATGGAAACTTCGACGTTTTCGAGGCCCTAGAAACGATCGGGCAATGATCTCCTCGCTCCGAAACTTCGCTTCGCTGAAAGAAAAGCTTCGCGGCGTTCCAGTAAACTTTTTCAGAAGTTCAAGATAATATTCCGCGAGCTGAAGTCTTGTATATTGGCATTTATTCTTGGCAGGGAAAAGAAATATAGATGATAGAATGAAAAAAATAATAAAACAGTGGGCAGATTGGAAGAATCTAATAGAAATTTAATTATTTACACGGTCACGAGTTCCATGAATGGTTTTAGTAATGAAAACCGTCCGCACGTAAATAAACCTGGTGGTCTTCCAGTATTTTCCGTCTTCAATGAATCCAGGAGCTATCGTCTGTTCCAGTTACGAACCACGGCTTGTACGCAAAGGTTTGCCTGACAAGCCAACACACAGATCAAACACTATTCTAAATCCTGTCCACTTTGACAATATTTCCTTTTCCACAGTTCCAACGCTGCTGTCTCACAGAAAATATTAACCTTTATTAACCGAGGCAAGTTCCAACGTGCTGCGGTCGTTTACTTTGCATGGTCTAATCGAACGCAACTAAAAGCTACGAAATTGTGCTGCTCCCTTCGTGTCGGAATAATCCCTTATTTAATCGTTATTATTAGACTGCAGATTTTCAGGCAAAATAAATACTGTTCCAGTTCGTTACAATTTTAATATTTCTAAATTGCTCGAATGCACTTACCGTTCTGAATTTAATCTACACATTGTTAACATGAATAAAGTTCATGATCAATTTAATTGAAAGCAATTCTGCAATATATTAATTTCGACGTTTTGGTCTTTATTTAGACCCTCTGTTTTAATAATTCACAGACGCAATTATTATTTTCTTGAAAAGGGTTTAAACAAAGATCGGAACATCGAAATTAATATATTGCAAAATTGCTTTCAATTAAATGGATCGAACCGGTGCATCAAAAACATCAACTTTGTTTAAATATACGATCGACAAATAAAAAGAAAAGTAATTAACATGAATGTATTCACTGCAAGAGTCACCGGGAAATATCTTTCTAATATCTCGACCCACACAGTCGAAATTGTTGTTTCATTATTAAATTTCTGGCGATTACATTAAATGGTTTGCCGTTCTATTTGAGACGACATGTTTCCACGAGAAATGCCTCCAAAAATATGTTGAAAAAAATTGGTAAATGGTAAATTGATAATGGAACTACTCGATTTTTTAATCTGCAGTTGCAAATTATAGTCACCTATCTTCGCCATATATATTTAACATCCGCAGTCTACTGATTATCATTGTCAATCAAAAATTTTTGAAAGAAACTATATTCGCTGAAAGACAGTTGAATAAACACCGACGACATTAACAATCGCGCGGAAGTGCTCGGTAGCCGGAAGTGAAATAGTTGTAGCCGTAAACGCGACCCGTGTGTGGATACACAGGCTGGTGGAAAATGAGAAAAAGCGCACGGAGAAAAGGGAGCAAGACGGTTCGTAACGCGGCCAACTGATCATCTGTTTTCCCGGGTAATTCTGTTTAAACAAACTTGTAAAAGGCGGAGGAATTCAGGCCACGACTAGAGCACGGGAGTTCTCTGATTGATTCGCCGTGCATTCCTGCACGGAGCACCGTAGATTTCCACAACAGTGTGCCGCGCATCCAGCTCGATAAAATAACGCGGCTCGGATTCCGGCACGCGCCGCTTGTATTAGTCGCTCGGAAAAAAGGGAGTGCAACTATTTCCATCGGGCGGTGGCATCTTCAACGGTATGGGTCCAGAACGGCCTCCTGTCTTGATGATTTCAGGCTTTCTCCGTACTTAAAATTATTACTGCGACTTTAGAAATACAAAACTAGCGAGCATTAAAAGTTCAGTTTATAAAATGTTTTGTGAAAACAGTTCAGTTCAATTTTCTGCAGACGGTTTAAATTTTTTAGAATTTCTTTAGTCATTTCTGAAAGCGTTATAAGTAGCGGATCTTTATGCAAAGTAAAAATTTTCTATCTGAATTGCGACGAACCGGAGTGTAATAGAAATTTATTTTCTTTTGTAATATATTTAATAGGTTGAGAATAATATAACAACATTTACTCTACATCTACTCATTCTTGTATATTCACGGAATATTCTGACAGGCCAAATCCATTTAAATGAAAATTGATCTAAGCTGGACGTATATATATATTTTCACAAATTACAGACTCCTAGAGATTCTCGGTTTCCGTGTGACTCCCGAAAGAGGGATTCAAGGGTCGTCTCGTTTTACCAAAAAGAAAGATCCGCGGAATCCCTGTCAGGTTCCAGACGAAAGAATTACCGACCGGCTTTTTAAACCCCCCGAATGGTCCGCCCAGTGTCGAGCTTATAAATTCGACCGGTAGAAATGGAAACACAATCGCGAGACCCGAGGATTGTGTACAGCAGGCGAATTTAGGGGTTGTAACACGGCCTCAAGAGTTTTTAATGAAACACCTCCGCCATAGAATTTTTAACGAACCACCGTCGCCATTCTCCGGGCTTAAAAAAGTTGTCCTCCGCCGGGAAGTTTCTTAACAACAACGCCCGCCACTGTTCCCTCGAAAAAGAGGGACTACAGCTCGCTGACTTCTTGAGCATGATCATTGCGGTCCGGGTCCTGCTCGGATGAACCGTAATTCTTCGAGTTAATGCGCTTGACAAAACATCACCGCGAAACTTTCCGCGCGGAATTACTGGATACGTATACAATTATTTCAGCTGGTGTTTCAAACTTTCCTTTCAAAATTTCTTCTCCGAACATGAATCGTCTTCTCGGAGAATTACGAATAAAGTAGCCCTTGCTTTTTCATCAATTCTCTAACCATTGATGACGAACGTTTTAAGAGACTGTTAGAAAATTTGCGACGGATATTAATGAACAATATAATTTTCATTATTTCCTCGTTGTTGAGTGATCAGTGGGATCATCGTAAAGCTAAGTGACGCGAGTTCAGGGAACTTGGAATGACTGGTTACATAGGCGGAAAGTCGCGTTGAACTCGATGCAAACAACGCAGCGTCGCCGCGCTGAAAATCGCTTTAAGTTTAATAACAGAGGCGCTAGTGTCGCGTCCAAGCGTCGACTTTTTAATTAAGAATGGTCGCCGAAAGTGCTGAAGACTTTCCGCTTGGCGACGTCGTAAAATACGCGGGGAAGAAGGTGTACTGCAGGGGCGGAAGGCGAGAGGGGTTGAGAAAGGGAAACGAGAGAACCAGTGCGCCCGACACCGACCACAAAACTTTTTCCTTTCGAGATATTCCGTCGTTAGCCCCTTGGGCGAACTGGGTCGAACCGTAATGGAGACGTAATGCCCGAGTAAAACAGCTTTTACTCGACCCGCAGGATTTTCATTTGAACATCCTTTTGCCGTCCCCAGTTATTCCAATGACAAATTGATTTCGAGTGTTTGTACCATAATGCACTCGATCACCGTTTATACCAATGAAATTTCTTTTCCATCTTTCATACCAAAAGGTGAAACGCAATTAAAATGGTAGACTTCCTGTTATTCGGTTGATTTTATAGTTGTGCAACTTCGGAAGCATCGAGGAATATACCGTATAGAAACTCGAATAAATAAGGGAGAACTGAAATAACCGGGATAAGCGTACGAGAAACCGAACAGACCGTCGGTCTATCTAATGTTTATAGAACTACGGAAATTGAACGAAATAAAAAGTATATCGAAACTAAATAAATAAATAACTGATGAAATAACTAGAAGTTCGCACGGAAACGTATCAATTCTTTTTTCTGGTGTTTCTGCTTCGTCAAATATGAGTCCGGAAAATATAAAATGTCCACTGTACGAAAATTGTATCTAAACACTGCAGCAGAATTAAGTAAGAATTAACAAATATATGTAAAGCTCAATGAGTTATTTAAACCAGTAGAATTTTGGATTTTTTAAATAAAGTTTATATGATTTCATTTGGAAAATATCATAAACGAGTGTTGGAATCATTTTGAAAGTCAAAGTGAATTTCCTAACGAATATTTTAAATGTTTCTCGCCAGATAAATATCCGAACAATGTATCTCCGACATGAGTTTGCAAAAGGATCGCCAATAATTATAAAATATTTGACGAAATAGTTTCCCCCACCCTCGAAGCCTATAGAATTTTCCACGGTCAGCATTGAATTACTATACTCAATTTTCTTGGCAGTCATCGAATTCCGATTCGCTGGTGTAAAACGCGTGCGAAAATTAACTTCGTCGCTTTTTGAATTTTTCTTGAGAATTATTATTATTATACACCTTGGGCACCCCAGTATTAGGTGGCTCATGGAATATTTCTAGAGGTTCCGGCTGTATTTGTGCTACAAAATATAACCGAATTGTATTCGCACCGTGGAAAGTCCGGCTGTAAACTGATGCGTTACACGAGGCCGGGACCGTCATCGGAATGATTTCGGCAGCGCGATTACAATGCCGGCGAGCAGAACTGTCGGTCAATCAGAGGAGTCATTAATTGCGCGCGCAAAAACGGAAACAAGGTAATTGGAGAGCCGCGTGGCCCGCGCGTTTCTATCGACGCTCGAATTTCGAGGTTGCGATTAATAATCATTCGGCGGTCATCGATCATTCGAGCGCCGTCGGACCTGTTCCTCGAATTAGCTAGGTCATTTATTAATTGACAGATTCGCGGGTTCCAAAGCGATTTGTCTTTCCGGGTAGTGACGACGAAAAAGCATGAAACGAAATTTCACGGATTATTTTCGGGGTGTCAACGAGATTCCACGAAATGCAATTTTCTCGTCGTCGAACACGCCCGGACTCGATCGAAATATCTTTTGCGGCCAGTGTCGGCCGTGGATAAAACGTTTTCGAAAAATTTACGCGCGACCGCGTGAAAAAAGAAAGAGACGGAAAGTGGCGCGGGTTACGCGTGCTCGCGTTTGCTCAACATTCCGGCCGAGCTGCCGAGACTGAATTTGAAACGGGAAACCTCTGTCCTTAAAATAATTATCTGGGCTCGGCATGCTTTCCACCGTGAATTTTCCCCTTTCGAGCATCGACGGAATGAATGAAATATTTTCCCTGCTCCCGGCGAACCAGATTTCATCCGGGCCGCTCGCAAACAAACCTCATACATTGTGCGGAACGCTTTTACATCGGATTAAAAGTTTCAACTAGTAATATTAGAGCCGGCTACGCTATGGGAACATTGCTTGGTGCTGATCGGATGCTGGAGCTAACGCTTTATTCTCACATTTTCTCTAATAATCAATTCGGAGAACGTTAAAGACACATGTACAATGCAAACCAATGAAAGAAAATACCTTGAAAAATTTACACCCTGTATAATTTATTAATGATCAATCTCTTTCTCTTCGCGTTGTGAGACGTGTTGCATTAAGATGTGATTTTAAATGAAAGATAAATGTATAACTGTATTTAGAAAAGAAAAGAGAAAAAAACTATACACAAAAGACGCTATTTACAATAATTTTACATAACCTTAAAAATGAAATATAATTTATTGTTGGAATTCAAAAATGGGTGAAATATTATCCTAGAATTATATGTATACCTATAGTAACATACTATAGTACATACTGACTCTTGATCTCCGATAAAAAAAAAAGAAAACGAGAGAAATACTTCTCTGAAAAAATTGAAAAAATTTATTCGCCGCTCGAATCTATAACAAACTCGAAGATCAAAGGATGTTGACGCGTTAATTAGGAATTAGCCGTGCGAGAGAGCGTCAAATCGAGATTGGCAAGGAAGTCAGAATCGAACGCGTTCGAACGTCGAAGTTTCCCAGTGTATTAGCTAATGATTTAATAACGGGTGCAATCGCCGTTCGGTAATGCAGTTAGAAAATGTCGTCGGATTAGGTTGGAAGTTTGTGGAGCGTCAAGAGGGCCGTCGCGTTGGCAGGACTTCCGGTCTGTCGCAATCAAAATGGGAAACAGATACGCATCACGGAGAATATTCATGTTCCAAACTATTGTGGGGATAAGGGTCGTCGCGGGGAGTTGAGACTGCGGCACGCTGAATTGAACCGTGGTACTACAATGTTCCAGAGCGGTGTATCGGGGTTGAATGAACCCGGTGGCTCGAACAATGCGCCGTTGCGCTGACGTTGACGCTGACTACGAAGACATTTCGCGAGCGTTTTGGCCACTGCGTCGACACGCGCGCACTCGCCCCTGTTACACAGTGCAAAAAGTTTTTCGCGCGAGGCGTTTAATGGTGACAAAGACTGTAAATTTGCGCCGTGCGCCTCGTGGTCGCAATTAGTTCCACCTGTCGAGTCACTTTGAATCTCTGTTCATCAAGAAGACACATTGGAGAGGGCCCCTATCCTCTCCCTCTCTCTCACCCCATCTATCTATCTCTCTCTTTCTCTCACTGTTGGCATCCACTACCCATCTCCGCGGGCTGAACACTGGATCACGGTTCCACGGTTCTTGACGCGGAGTTAGGCAAGTTTCGTTTCGATGCCGCGACGAAATTTATGTTTAATGCTCACTGACTCTCCCCTTTGATCCCCCGGCCACCGTTGTGCAACTTCGCGTTCACCTGTGTCGCTACGCGTTACCTTCCCTTTGCGATTCTCGATCCAGCGCTACCCTCGCGGATTCGTCGCTATTATACGGAACGAACCAATTTGCCGAACTTAATTGCCACCTTTCCCCGAGACTGCGCTCGCTGCGAGCGCGAACATCCGTTCAATGAGAGCTCGCGGATGCCGAATGCCACGGAAATTGTTTTAGCATCTTAGCGAGTGGCTGCACAGACAGTGCCACCGTTCTTTGAGAAACTCGAGTGGTTGGGCACTGAATAAGTCGCTCTCTGGATACTCGAAAAGCGGGGGACGATTGAAACCGTAACGTTTCATATAAATATGGTATTCAGTACTCTTTTCTTTGAACAGAGAAGTTGACAGCAAACAAATTACTGTCGCAGGTAAACGTGGAGTGTGGTTCGTGTGAACGAAGTGTTTTTTAATTAGTCTCAAACTAAAAATGTCGGAAATTATTTTCATTGATAAACGAAGTTCTATCTAGACTGTGCACAGTACCAGTAAACCAGCATCCTTAAAGAATGTCCTAAAGTAACTGTTATTATTAGTGGCAAAAATATATTTTCACGTTCTAAACCCTTTCCCTATAAAAATTTCTAATTTCAACATTTCTATATGCAAAATAAAAATTGTCTCCATTGTTTGTACAAAATAGAAACTGACACGAATGTTATTTCTAGCCTGAATGATTTAAATAGAGAAGAAATCATATATTGGCGTCTTGAATTTAAAAAATTTTCCAACAATTTTGAATTTCATCTATTCAATTTTCCTCTCAATGCATAAAGATCCGCAGTATAGTGATTACCCATGCAAAATGTTTTAAGAGGTCCATAGCCGCATTCGAAACGAGATCGTGCAATCGTCCGGCACTCGAGCGTGTGGAAAAGCTCGAGTAATCGTCGAATGAACTAGCGGCGCTAACTACCCCACTAAAAGGCAACGATCATCACCAACCGGTAACAGCGTTTGACCCGTCCACTGACCTGTTCGCGCGAAGTCAACGTTGCCTTGTCAGCTGACAGCCTATTCGCCAAGATATGAGACTCGTTGGCCGCAGAGGTCGGCAGTGTCGGGCGACCCTATTCGCTAAGATACGATTCACTTCCGGTGGATGACGTCCTATTTGCTACATTGCGACTTGTATCCGTTGCGTAACGACCTATTTGCTAAAATACGACTCGGCCCCGTTGCGTGACGACCCATTTCCTCGGATACCTCTCTCGCTTCCGCTCCCTTAAGATCTGTTTATTAATAATCGATAAACTTCCGCGGGGTTTACAACCCGGCCACGGAAAGGTACAAATTGGCTGTTCGACGCACCTCCCCCCGCGAGTTCGATATTATTAATGCTGGAAATAATTAATCACGCGTTTCTAGCGCCGTGGCGGATCCATCGAGACGTGTCCCGATGGACTGACAACGCTGCGGATGATTATCTTCCGATTGTCAGAGGTTTCACGCGGTCTGATGTCGCACATTGTGCTCCAGGACTAAGCTGTGCCATTTTGGAATTATTCTGATAACGTCTCGCAAACTTCACAAGCATATTTTCGTTCGAAATAATTATTATGATTATGTTTTATTAATCCCCAGTTACTTGTACTCCTGTTTCTACACTGAGCAACTTGCTGCACCGCGAATCTGAGACGACTCCTCTCTTAACTCCTGAGTCCTCTTCACCAAACTCCTATTGAGTGTAGGAGGATGTTGGGAAGATTAGCACTGCACAGGTGGTAGTATATGGAACTTCATACGACTTCAGCACGAATAAATTCTCGTCGAATAAAACAATTTTAATGGAAAATATTGCTCCAACAATAAATTTAAAAGTTTGCAACTGCTGCCTACAAGTAATTGAAAATTAAGCACTCGAATAGTGTCAATATCTTTTTCTCATTGTTTAGTTGACCAATTAGAAGTTTTTAATTAATAACATTAGTGAAGTCTCCCTCCTTCGATCGGTAAGCAATGAACCGGAACATAAGTCAGGACATTTGCTATATTATTAGAGCACTATCAGCCATAGTATTAATACCACCATCAACCTCTGATGAAGCTAGCTTGTGAAACGTTGGGAAGAAATAATTCCAAGAGTATAATGCTCACGTCCAAGACAATAAATTCATAAATGTGTTACTCTGTTCGGTACTGTTGTCTTCAGATTATTCATCTTGATCATCTTGTTCAGTATGTTTTGTTAAGACGTTCGTGTAGCTGCCGAGCGAGACATAACATCAGGAAAGTCTCTGCATTTATGAAGAAGGATCGACGACTTTGCATTTATTAAGGGAGATTTAAAATTTGCATTTATTAGCGAGACTCGTCTCGTTAAATTGCATTGATTACAGTTCGTTGAACTTTCTAACACTTGACATTTTCACGTTCGTGTTCTGTTGTACACTTTTTTGAAAACAGGCTTTTTTAAACGTTTTATTTACTTTCACGCTGCTTTTAAAGCGTTTTACACTGGTTTTTTAACAGGTTTTGTTCACTTTCACGCGTTTTCGTTATTTTTGTTGGGGTTTTTCTAACAGGTTTTATCGCGTGCAAAAAGGGAGTCTCGTGTATAATACTTGTTTTATAGGTCGAGAGACTTTGATGCATCCAGCTGGTATATTTTTCATAAGTTAATCGTTGCAGTGGTGTGAAACTTTGTTAAAGTATGTTTTTGCAGTACGACTAGTTTCATTTATAATACCGTTCTTTTTTTCGTTACGAATAAACCAGGAAGAATTTAACTCGTTCGCCGGGTATTTTAAATTTTGAATAAAGTATTTGATTTGCGCGAATAATCGAAGACAGATTACATGTAATTATATCGAACTCCATTGAAATTGCTCGGGCTGTCCATTTTGTTGGATAAATTTCAATAACAAGAGACGTTCAATTATTTACGCAGATTATTATACATACGATTACACGCGGAATACGCGCTCGTTTATTTGCGATGTTCACTTGTTTATCGTAATGAAAACGCGAAATCTTTCAGCGCGGCCACCGTATCCATGGTTTATAAGTATTTTTCAGTATGCGCATGCAAAACGCTGAACGTTTCTGTATCAATTAATATTCTATTGGATTTTAAATGGATTCCAATAGTTAAACCGGGATTTCCAATTAAATATCAATATGCTCCTATTCTTATTATAAGTCCACATTATTGGAAACACATTTATTCAATTGCAATTTATAATGTGCCTTTCTCTTAGACCATTTGATTCTATCTATCCGATAGAAGAGATTATTATATTAACAAATGATTAATTGAAAAGTCTGTATGAAACGTGTTTAAAATAATTGGCTAATTGCTCTCGAGCTACCAAAGCCAGTAATACAATACCAATTAAATATGAAAGGAATCATAGCGTGCACTCTATACGATACACAAATGCATCTACATACTTCACAGTTATTTCAAGTATAATTTTATTCTAATTGATTAAAATGGTATTTTCTACATGAAATCTCACGCATTTCTCATTAAATCCAAAAAATTTATACACTTGTACTTTACACTTTTGTCGGACATCAGTGTCTCTAAAAAAAATTTTTTTTTTATTACAACGCGAAGAGGAAATACTATTTGTGTTCCAAAGCATGAAGGTCAGAGCTGTAAATAGAAAACAATGGTTGTATAGCAGAAATGTAATCATTATTATGGTGTAGTTCCCAAATGGTCTAGAATCGCCTAACCGTGTGCAACGTGGACGAGGACTATAAACAAAGCGCCGAGCGCGCTTATATCGTGGGGGAAACGCGAATATCGCGGCACGTCATGGAATAGCATCGAATAAAAATTGATATAGAATAGTTCGCGGTTGTTCGACGCTAGCGGAGAGCCAGCAAAGCCATTTCTACACCGCGTACACAAACCGGGACCGTATTTATAATAACTTCTCGGCCGTTTCGAGCATGGCCGCGCAAGCTGACGCGGCAATAATTGCCGGCGTCTGCATGCGTGACGAAGTCGTTTCGACGGAATTTACTGCGCGTTTCTTTTCCTAGTTTACTGTTAGGACCAGTTGCCGACGACAAGCTTTAAATATGGCGCTCGTGAGCCTGTTTTTCTTGAGCACCAAGACTACCGTGCTGAAGGAACTCCCTCTAGTTGCAAGCCCACCACCAAGAATTTTTTAAGAAAAATGTGTTGCATATTTCAATACCAAATTTGCTCCCCTTATTCGCTAACAGTTGAAATATGTACCAAAATCATTAATTCAATTCGGATGTTCCCCATCCATTTCAACTTCTGCTCATAAGGCAAATTTTGAGAATTTTTTAAACAAAAATTACTGGGTGATCTAATTTCAAATTTGGTGTGCTCATCGACTAGTATTTTGAGTATGCACTAAAATTGTTTTGTGCAAAACTAAGCATCTCTCGTATCTCAGCAACGCTCTCATCCTCCTACTAAATCTAGTTGTATAATCCAGCAGAATGTTCCTTAATTAGTAGCATTACCGGCGGACGCCGGGGAACCAGTAACGTCCAAAACACATGGTGTCTCTTTATGGAAGCGATTCGCTGTTGAATAGCTCGTTACTCAACGGTAACTGATCCAAGACACAGCAAAACAAGTCGTTCTTCAACGAGCACCGTCTCAACCCGGCAACTCGGTCATCGGTCAGCGAAAGTTAGTCTTGCGGTGTCGAGCGCAAGTATACTGTTCTAATTAACCTCGAAACTCTCCAAGACCGGTCTGTCTCTATCTTTCTCTCGGGGCCAGTCGGACAATTTTCAGTTCACACTACTTTGCTTGTCCGAGAAATTGTCACAACGTTGTTGCGTGTCTCCCATCTGGGGAATTTTAAATAGGTACGATCTTCTTTGTGGAGGAAGTTCACAAAATGTTCTTCTTTAATGTACACATTCTTGAGTGTGTAATTCAGAGACATTTAAAATAGTCAATATATTAAAAAGATTTAAGAACATCATCGTTTCATCAAAATTATTCAAGCAAGATCTAGTGACAATTCAAACCTTTCAGCCAAAAACAATGAATATCTAAAATTATTCTGATACACCATCGGAAGGTAGCGAGGACGAAGAAAGAATATCCGCCTCCGAACTAGGCCACGCCTACCAAGCAATCAAAGTTTTGATATCATTGAACAAAATATCCATAAAAATCCAAATGCAATGAAACGAAACTTTTCAATCCAACTGTACACGCACCGTAGCAGCCACGATATTAGTCGATTCCTGAAAACATGCACCGAGCGCATCCGCCCACATCGATGAAATATGGAGTCGTGTTTCTATTGGTCAGTATCTCGGTCATCGAGAAGAATCTCTCTTCTTAGAACATTTTGACCGGTGGACAAAGGGGCCGCCTCTATCGGCGCTTTGAGCGAGCGTATTCAGGATCGTGGCCCCGTCAGCCCCCCCGGGCAGTTTCCCCCCGCTCACGCAGCCCCTGACACGGCCGATCCGTTGTTCGATCAGCGTCCATTGGCCGGATCTCCTCTGTATACCAGTGACGTTCGACACCGCGTCCATACGTCGCCGGTCTCGATAACGTTTCCGGCGTACAGTGCATGCAGGTTAAGTTTCGCCCCCACGAAAAGTGGCCATTGTGCACTCTGCCCCACCTCCATTTCACCTCCCCCTCCTCCCACCTTCCCCCGATCCTCCATTCGGTATGCATGCAACGTTTGCGCTGGATATCCAGTGGACGCCCGATAGCGCTAGACTCCCTGGACATTGCATAAATGTCCGGAAGATGTTATTGACTGCGGGGATATTGCAACGCGGGGGCGGAGACAGGGGCGGGCGGGAAAAGGGGTCGGATGGGGGAGGCCGGGGGCGGCGCGCGTACGCCCGGAATATAACGTTGCAGCGCGGGGAATCAATGCCCGGGCTTCTTTGCCGAACCAATATTTCAACGGCCCGGTTGTATATTCAGCAATTGACCCGTTTGCATTTGTTATTCCTAATTAGCCCTTTCGGATGGATGGACCCCTTCGCAGAGACACACCGTGCCGGCGAGCTCTATCCATTGACGTCCGACCATGCCACTTTTTTAATTACAACCGACGCGGCTCCGGGAAATAGTACGTACCTGCCTCCAGTATTTGGGTATCGCGTTCTCTGATTTTTGGAAAATTGCCGATGTTTAATCTCTCGGTTCATATCGGGTGTACGAACTCCCCCATATCCTTCTCTCTCTCTCTTTCGTTGTGAATTTATCGATTATTTAGAAATTATCGAAGTACATCTTTCACTAAAAGCTGAAAGAGCTGGAAAAATCGTGTATCAAAAGTTTGGATCAAAGTTTGTTACAGATGTTTTAATTTGTGACAATAAAAAATTGTATATTAGAATTTACGCGATTTTTGTAAGCGAAACAATGCTGAAATAATATTGTACGTACCACACAGAACGAAAGATAAAAGATTCATTAATGAAATCCTAGCCGTGAATTATAGATCCATCGAACTATATATAATCCTGAATGAATTAGACTTTATCAGTTGGAGTTATCGCTTGGCTCGCGATTGAAATGACTGTACCTATTAAAAAATTCACTCAGGACACTAGCTATGAATTATAGATCCTGCAAACTGTAATCCAGAAAGGATTTATTAGAGTTTATTACTGGGAGTTGCTGGTTTGGCTCACGATTGAAATGGCTGTTGCTATTACCAAATTCTCTGACAACATTGGCTGAGAATCGTATATCAGAACCTAATCCAGAATGGAATTATTCGATGTGATAGAAGCTGCTATTGCTATTAAAATGTTTTAGTAAAATTCAAGATTTTATTAAAATTATTACGAAAATTCATTACAAACTCAACGATGGCTATCGAGTCAAGTAAATAATACCATTTTCTAGCTACTCTGCACACACTTCTGGCCATAACACAAAATGTAAAAAAATATTCATCGCTTGAGAAATTTCAGAGAACAAACGTGGGTGTTGTGAGATTTTGGGGGTCTGTAACTTCGCATTCGAACAAACCAAAACTTCCAAAGTGGACACACTTCCACTTCAGAGTCCTAGGACGTGGGATATGAGAGTCAGGACGTTTAAAATCCACCCTCGTCGTCCTCATTGCATTCCAATAAGCGCTGAGGATCGATCGTAGCTTGGATGCAACCTCACGAAAAAAAGGAACTGTTCACAGTCTGGGATCTTTTCATTTTACCAAAAACTAGTGTATTCGTCAGTCTGTCATCGAGGCCGAACACTCGATCGATTCCTCGACTTGGTCGGTTATCACCTAGCGTGCCGATGCTTCGAACAAGCATCCCGACAACGAGAAAGCACACGGGACTTCTCGATCATCCCTCTTCCTGTCTCTCTCTTTCACTTTTCTCTGTCTATAGGAGAGCATATTTCGAGAAGGAAGAGGAGGAGGGGATGCGACATCGTTCACGGTAACCGCTCGCAGCAAGGGCGGTGTAGCGATTCGAGAAATTGCTAGGAATCCTGCGGCCACTCTCTATTTTTCTTCCTCCTTCTCTTTCTTTCTTTTCGATCATGAGTTATGTATTTCAAGCCGCGACTGATAGATACCTTTCTGAGCGGAGTGTACTTTTACGTGCGGCTGGTGACAGAAGACGTTGAAATGGAGGATGGAGACGGGGTGCAGAGAGATGGGGGTGGATACGACGGAACCCGATCAGAAATCGGAATCCCGTGGAAAGGAGGTTCCATTAGCGAGAACGGATTTGGAGAAAAGGATTTCTCTGAATCCTCGTCGTTCTATTAATGTCACATCCATCGCCGTCGGGGACGAAAGGAGACGGGGAAACGGAGAAACGACGACGACGACGAACACTACCACGATGGAGACTGAAAATCGCGGATCCCCGTGTCTTGTATCGATGCTGCGAAAACTGTTGTCGCAATTACACTTGCTGCTCGACGACCTGCAACGCAGACCCTACCCTCGTCGAAATTAATCATGAAATACTGTGTTTGCTCCGAGCAGGGAGCGTCGAGCCTTTGACGCTTCTATTGTTCGGCCTGAACGCGATGAGCGCTTCGTAGACCAAATGGGAGAATTGTTTCCCTATTGTCTGTGTCAAAAAAGAATTTTTACGATGGTTAGTAAATTTTAACAGAGACCAAATAGACGAACTTTGTCGTGCGTGCTTTTACAACCTAATAGAACAAGGATACAATGTTTCCTTTAAAGAGAACATTATTTCTGAATGCGTTGCAGGAAAAATCATTTTTCTAAGGTATAAAACATAAGAAATTTCTAATACTTCAACCGAAGGGATTTATGGTAATTATATAGAAAAGGTCTGCGTACTCCGATTTTGATGAAATTTTAGTATGTTATAGATTTAGACATTTTGAACAACTTTTTTCTTTTACGATATAGGGGGGTCGCTTTTAGTTTTCGAGATATTTGCAAAAGACTATCGCTAATACTGTATTGAATTTTTCGTATTCCTGCATGCTCCGCGGCAACGTAAACCTGTTCCGGGGTCACATCTGTTTACTTTTCTTTGTAAATACGTTGTGAAGATGAGAAGCGACAATACCACACACACCCACGCAGTATTTCACGCGTCAAAATGAAAGAAACGCCGCACTGGGACAGGCTTACGTTGTCGCGGAGCGTGCAGGAATACGAAAAACTCAATACAGTATTCGCGTTAGTTTTTTGCAAATATCTCAAAAACTAAAAGCGACCCCCCTATATTGAAAAAGGAAAAACTTGTTCAGAATGTGTTGCTGCATAACATATTAAAATTTCATTAAAATCGGAGTACGCAGACTTCTTCTACATAATTACCGGATTTATTCGTGTACTAGTAATAAGAAAAATAAAACTACACGAAAATACTACATTTTTAAATACTCTCAATCTTCACACTATTAACATAGTTGAGAGAGTTAGTTCTGCGATTGATTTAAGGGGTGCACTAGCTAAACTTCGCGCGTTTCCTGAATGCTAATTACTCGCGTAGAAATTTTGAGTGATGTAAATTAACATTGTAAGAGTAGTTGGAAACCAAGAGAGAGAGAGAGAACTCGAGGGAGAATTACAAGTTCACGACTGAGAGCGTGTAAAGTAAAATTTGAAGAGCGACAATGTCGAAACCGAGAAGAAAGTTGGAAATGGCGAAGCAAGAAGATTGCCGTGAATTTCGATCGTTTTAAAGAGCAAGTTGTTTGCAGAGCTGATTCACTTTCTGAAAGGGCTGTACGGTTAGGCGTGATTTTATATTTTCCCGTCGCGTCGCATTTTTCCTCGAATTCATTTTTCGAGGACAAGGTTTAACTTTAGATTTATATTTAAGCAGTGGTGAAGAGAATGCGACCCGGACACTATTACGGAGTGTGGAGCACTGGAAATAATAATAAAAATAATAATGAGCACACGCCTTTATTGCACGCGCCAGAACAAAGTGCTGGCAACGCAAGACAAAAAGAGAACCGAGCGAACGCCAGCGTACAGTAAAAATCCAATAAAGGAAAAGATGCAAGAAAAAGAAAAGAACAGTATAAAGAAACACAAGGGAGGCGAGCTTGTACGGTCCGGAATAACGTCGAGATAAACAGTGACATTTTTTATGGTGTCTAGTGCATTCAGATGTGCATTGATAGCATTATTTATCTCCCGCTTTGTATTCCGCGATTGTTACGGCTCGTGCATAACGGTGGAAACCGTCAAACTGAAACAGAGTTTCTTCTAAACATTGCAAAGAGGAATATGTACCAATACAATCGAGTTTAATCGGAATTATATTGTGCACAGAATTAATCGAATTTATTTATTATCATAAACTCTGTACTCTGAGTACATAATATTCGTGGTTGGCAGAGGAATTGTAAAACGTAAAATTTAGTGATGTGTAAAAAATATTTATGATTGAAAGAGCAATTGCAAACTAATAATTCAGAGCTGGATACAGAATGAAATTAAAAGACATAAAAAATCTGCGATGGGAAAAAAGCATTTGTAATTGGAGTATTGCGAACTATTGTAAATTGTGAAGTAAAAACACAGAGGTGGATAAAGAATGAAATTGAAAAACATAAAAAATCCGTGATGTGTAGAAACCGTTTGTAATTTGAGTATCATGAACTAAAAAATCCGAAACGACAAACAAAGAATATTTGTAAACTGAAAAATCTAAAAACTCGGAGGTGGATGCAGAGTATTTTTAATTGAAAGAGAGAACAGCATTGGTAATTGGAGGAGTATTATAAACTAGAAAATTTGAAGTGAATAAATACAGAATATTTGTAAACTAAAAAATCTGACATGCACAAAGCGAACTCTTCAGATGATAATTGCGATGTGAATGAAATGAGAAAGAAGTAGTACACAACTGGAAAGTAAATTGCAAACTAAAAAATTTGTGAAGATCGTGTTTTTGATTAAAAGAACCCCTGCGAGAGAAAAAGCTCGAGGAGGAATAATTTTGAAAATTTTACTAGACGTAGCAAAGCACAGACGAAAATGGGTCAAAATAGCAATACCGTATTTCCGCAATCTGGCAGTGCGAATACTTTTGCCGGTCACTGTACACAGGTGTCTGAGAACCGGTGGTGCGAGCCGATGGGTTGAGATTCCACGTGAAAAAATAAATCGAAACTGTAGAATAAAGATTTTTCTGTAGCCCCGCTTTGTTTTACGAAAAAAAGGCTCCCGGTTTCAATTTCGACCGGATACACGTTTTATTGGAACGGAACTCGCTGGCAACGTGTCTGATCATTCCATAACATTTCTATTTATTGCTACGGGGTTTGTATCTGCATCGAATGGAAATATCGAAGTAGATTTTCTCGAAAATGCGAGTGCTGCATGTTCGGTGACTTTTTCCACGTAGAAACATAACTGTTTGAATTGTAAAGCCGAGTTCTATACAGCAAACTGAAACAGCGAATTTTATGTGTTCACAACGTTGTCAGATCCGTAACAGAAGCGGTACGCCCGGTTTAAACAAGATTAATCGAACTGATAAGCTAATAAATGTTTGCTCCGTTTCGTGCGACTTGTTATGCCGCCGCAAAAATTTTCGTTATAATTTACAATTGTATAATACTAACTCTGCGCAGTTACAGGATGCAGTAACAATTTTTTTGCGAATTTATTCGGAGCTAATCGGAATTATTAATTCTGCTGAAAAAAATAAGCATTTCGCATGGTTGATGCAATGCTTAAATTACACTTCTACATATTTACATGCTCGTAGATTTCAAAACATTCGAGTTAAATTCTTTCATCGCAGAGATAAACTAACTCCCAAAAACGAAGTAGAAAACGATCATGTTAAAATAATCGTAATAATATCTGATGAGAGGTGAATCGATACAGATTAATTCGACTGGCCTGACAAGTATTGTCACTAAACATTCGGCGAATCCCGATAGAAAGCCTGAAGAAAGAGTGACGAAGCAAAGGACGAAGGCGTCAGGGGTTGGAAACGGAGCACAAAGAGCGTAATTCGCGAAATAGTATTCCCCGTAGCGGGTAAACAAATATTGGCCCGGAGCCCTCCGTTATTTTTCATTGAATGCTTATCGGAATTTCCGGCGGACAGCAAATACCCTGGCAATCGGTTCCGGCCAATTGCGGTCCGCCGCTTTAAACCGATAAAACTGATTCCATTATGGTAGATGCGAGCTGACGCTTTATCGATTACAAGCTAACACCTAGCAACCGGTTGCCGGTTATTTAACGGAATGCTAATGTTCTGGTTTTCTGGCGGCGGCCTCGACGAAATTAACGATTGCTCCGCGACTCACCCCTTGGGACGGATTTTTTGGGTCTCGTTCAATTTCGAACAATAATTTATGGCTGCACCAGGCCCGACTAATCCCCGCACTATCAACCGGAGGTCTGAATTAATGCGAAACAGTGCGTGGAATTAACTTCGTTTAAATATGAGCTTTTTCGTTTCACAATTGACTTAATTATGTACTCCCTCGAGGCTTAAGGCCGCGACTAGTAGTATTGGCGTGAAATAGTCAGACACGTGCTTACTTTTAATTATTGAGTTAACGAGACACGTCAGGATATTAAGCTAAGAATAGTAATATTGCAATGGTGTTAAGCGTACAAATTAATTCATTTGTTCTAATCTAAACGAAATAATTAATTTGTTCCAGTGTACATTTTTTTTACTGGGATTATCAGTAATTTGTGCAACAAAAGAAATGTGTAGAAAATGACTGTGATTATTGTGAAGTAATTGCAATTTTGTTTTAATGGAAAATAATAACAATAATATAAAAATATAAGAAACGATTGGCACTACTTTCAAGATATCAATATGCCCTGGTTACTTACGAATGAACGACTTTATAAAAGGAACATAGATTAATGTGTACAATTATACTTTGCTGTAGACATTCAATGAAATAATCAATGGCCGGATAAAAATTGTAAAAAATTAATTTTGGCAACGCGAGATTGGATACTTGTTTTTTCTCGATATTTTCGTGGCTGGCTGCACGTGGCACGTATCTACTGCGATTTGTCCAGGTTGGTTACACAGGGATTTGCAAGGAAACGTCGCTTAATTCGAACAAAGGCGATGCGTGGACATTATGATAATAATATGTAGATGAGTGCTAATACGTTGATTACACTGGTAATTTAGGCGACATCAGAGACAGGGGACTTAAGTTACTAGTGGCGGAACACGAGAGGGTTGAACTGGACCAGTTTATTAATGGCCGATTTAGGGAAATCGTTTTGATGCCCGGTCGTTTCACAATTTCTGTCAGAGGTGCGATCAAATTTTCTTCCACGATGGATTAAAAGTAAAAATTTTAAAAATTAAGTTGAACCCGTTTCAATGTTTTCAGATTATCAATGAGGGCTCAGTGCATATCGCTGTAATTTAGTCGAGGTGGTTCGTAAAAAGATAAAAATGAATACTGTGGTTCGAAATATTCGTGCAACGCGGAGCTCATGTAGCATCAGTGTTCAGCATCAGCGGTTAATATCCCTGGTCTTGTTTATGCACAAGCTGTCCCACATTTCGCGGTGGATCTCGTAAAAAGGCTCGACCTGATCGCACACTTCCCATCGCATCGTAGCCGAGAAAAACGATAATAAGAGCACAGGAAGCGGCCGGGGGCGGTTGACGTTGTTACATGTTAGCAAACACCCACACCTGTCCCCGATACTAACCGCGCGAGCTACGAATATCCGGTACAGTGTGGATGTACGATGATATCGCGCACCTATTATACGATGGACCGGTCGAACAATGTTAACGGAACATAAACGATAAGGAAAAAGTTGCTTCTACCCTCTGGCAGCTCGCAGTATTCATTCAAAACAGCCATACAATTATAAATCTACAAAATTAGAGTTACACCTATCTTTCATATCCTGTAACTTCCTGTAAAAAAATCTTAGATTCTCTACTTTCCTCTACTTCTGGTCTCGATCTTTACAAGGTGTTACATTTTTTATAAAATCGATAGAAGAAGTGACAAGAACGAGTGAAGTAAACGACTCTACATAGTTTAAAAATTTCTTTCCAGGCCAACTTCGATGTGATCTCGCGAAGTAAACTATAAAACAGCTCGAGCAAGTATTGATGGATTAACATATTGACTGACACGTCGATTCCAATACTGTTTACCGAACTTGAAAATCGATTTTCACTACAATCTATCAAGCAAGCCATTAAGAAAATTTTGTCACGAAGAACGTTGTCGCTCCTGTATTTTTATATCGTTAAATAACATTCTTGGATGTTATTCGATTTTTATAGAAATTGCTGCAGCACTTAACGCGTTAAAAAAGGGAATTGAAGTATCGTGTGTTTTCCCCGTACATTGAAACGCAGCCAGGATCCCGACACGTCCTCGAAGAAAAACAACGAAGGATCCCGAAAAGTAATACATACGTGGCTGTCGCGTTTCCTTCTTACTTAAAGCAGAAATTGCGTTGACATTTAGAATGCGTCGGCGCCGATGCGATACCCCGGGTCGGAATAGTAGGTGCGCCACTTCAACGACGCAATTTATTACCAAAATTTGAGAGAATGTCGTTTCCCCTGTCGATTACGACGGCAGAAAATTTGTTCTCGTTCGCGAGAGAGCAGTCCTCCTCGAATTCTCGAAACGACGCGATGTCTCCCGTCTCCTCCCTCCGCTTTTCATTATTCGATTCTATTCATGCCGACGCTACCCGTGCATCCTTTTACTCGATGCTCTTATCTTTGTAGTTCGAGCGTAATCGGTGTGCAGGATCGGAAATGTAGTAGTTGTTCGAATCGTCGAGGAAATTGTTCGGTTAAATCGCTTCTTTTTATGGACATTCATATCCTCGAAATATTCCATTTCTGTTCGACTCGGTGGTTCGTGCGATTTTTAAACTTTTTTATTCAAACGGAGCAGCTTTTATTGCAACAATTCTAATTTATTTTTTTAATTAAGCTTCCGGTGTTTTACAAACACTTGTAAATAACGATGAACCTAAAAACTGGATCTAAACGAAGTAAATTGTGTAGAATGGAAATATTCATAGCCAGAAGAAATTTGCTCACGGCTATTGTATGCCTATTTTAATTTGTCAATGTATAGGGTGTGCCATTAGCAAAAATTCACGTTCATTTATTGGAATAAATCTGATAAGGTCGACCCATGATTTTTCTGTTAGGATCTCGAGCACACTCCGTGGCACGGTAATTAAGCAGTTTCATCCCCGGTGGCCGTCGGTCAGATATTTAGGTATTCCGGGCCGTTTTTATTCCTCGTTTCCTCGTTACCAGGACACCGCAGAGAGCAAGCTCTGTCACGCCGGCATCTCCAGAAAGCTAATCAACGCCCGGCGGCCGGTTACTATTTTATACGCGATTTGCATCTCCTTTGCGTTAACAAACTGGTTTCCACGCTGCGCCCGGAGCACACAGACGCGAGAGCTCGCTGAATGCCTGGATAATTACGGCTGCGTGCTTTTTAAGCGCGACTTCAACGCACACACATTCCCACCAACGAATTTCGGAACGTTTCCACGTGGAAATTCTGCGATCCTCTACAGAAAACACGAGCGTCGCGACGCGCATTGAACCAGCGTCCCCACTCTTCGAATTACAGGTTCTGATTTCGGTTTTTCAACTGGAACTCCAGTTTCAAGGCGTACCGCCGAGCTTCGAATTTAGTTCCGCGACACAGGTTAATATTTAAGGATTAAGTTTTAACGGGCGATTGTTGTTTTTGGCCACGGATGCCCACTAACTTTTCGGGTTTAGGTCCCAAGAACGAAGTTGCAGCTCCACGGTCTCTGAACTTTGCCGAAACACAACTTTCGAGTTCTAGCTTTCAATGTATGTCTTCCGAATTTTAGCTATCAGTTTCCCGGCTTGCAGATTCCAACTCGGACCTTTCACGCTCGGCTGTTAGCCATCGTTATACAAATTTATCTTTCCGACATTTTCTAATGGTCGAATTTTCGAGATGATCCTCCCCCTTCGATTACTCAGTCTCATGATTGATTTTTTTTCGGTGCATTTTCGCTCAAGGCTTTACGCTCTGCCTGAATTTTTAGGAATTTTCAGTTCCTTTTGTAGTTTTCAATACGCAATTTTTGGTTTCTGTGTATATTCAGTTCTCTGTATTGTTTGTTACTCGAATTCATTGCAAATTTTCTGAAGTGAACTTCTCCATTCAATCAGTGCCATTGTGGTGGACAAATCACTTTGCCAAAGCTTTTAGTACTCAACAATGGAAGTGAAGGTTCTACAGTTTACAATTGTTCTACAACATAATTAGTGGCACACATTATCAAAATAACTTTTTAACAAATAGACCAAACGATTTCAGTTTTATTGCTAAGTTAAGTGATATAGTTTATTAGATGACGTGTATTGAAGATATTGGAAAAATTGCGGTTAGACTGAATGATTAAAAACTAGTAAAAAAAGTTCTTTTCACAGCTTCGTTAGTCGTGAATTTGAAAAACGTGTTTTGCGTATTCGTATAAGTTAAACAACTTGATTAAAACTTATGAAAATGGCGAAAACAGGCAGAAATTCTTGGGAACTTAATTTTGTATAACAGAATGTTACGCAATCTTTCACTGTTCACGGAGAATTGTTCTCGCGTCTTGTTCCACAAAATGTGGCGCTCTTTTACCCGTCGCCGATTCAATTAATCAATTAGGAAACCCGTGAAACGCTTGCCTGGGAGTTAATTAATCGGTCCGGTCGAAAAACGCGCAACAGTGTATGTAATCGGCAAAATCGCTTGTTCCCGAATGCAAAACGCAAACATTGAGGGAAGGGGGTTGTGCGCGCGTTCGTACATCCTGTGTAAATACCCGGTCGCCGCGCTTTTCCACCCTACTGTAATTAATCAGAGGTAACAGATGCAGAAGTAAGTCCAACGGTTTAAGTAGTCCTCCCCGGAAGCCGTGTACCCCAGGATCGCTCGTGATCAACAAGACGGCAAATCCGCTTTCCATTCCTTCCGCGAATGTGTTGCCGTGTGTGTACACCGTAATTGAACGTTATGCAAAATCGCTTCTGTTCCCCGCATAACTACCGATGTGCGCGGCGAACGCGGTGAATTGTTGCGAGTTTGCCCGCGGTTTACCACGTTTACGTGATAATTATTATTCTTTGGACCCGCGCTAATGGATTCCTGATTCCGAGTCACTACGACGTGTAATGCAAATAGCACACTGCGTGTTCCTTACGTGCATTATACTGCATTACGTCGTAGAACCTGGAGAATCGTGTGCGATTGATTCGTTTCTATACAGTAAGATTTACCCTCGAGGCAATACTAATTCAGTGATATTCGTCTCTTAGTTATTCTTTTATGGAAGTTTCGTCATTGTATTCATGACATTTTTCTGGTTAAATCGATACCCAACACGGTACTGTTCGGACTATAGGTTATTAAATAGAAAGGATCTGCGTATTTCGATTTTGATGAAATTTTAATATGCTATGCAGCAACACATTCTGAACAACTTTTTCCTTTTCCAATATAAGGGAGGTCGCTTTTAGTTTTTGAGATATTTGCGAAAAACTATCGCGAATACTGTATTGAATTTTTTGTATTCCTGCGCGCGTTTGTTTACGTTTTGACGCTGTAGAAATGAGAGAGAAAACATTGGGGAGGAAAGGGCCGGGCTGGCATCATATCCACCCAATGTTTTTAAATTATACTCTAGATTCTTACGTATTTTGACGTACTGATTACGTATATGATACTGAAAATTGGCGCCAATGTTAATTTCAGAACGGAAACCTTCTTTTTAGAAACACTCGGTGTTCATTTAAAAAATTCAATACAATATTAGCGATAGTCTTTTGCAAATATCTCGAAAACTAAAAGCGACCCCCGTATAGTGGAAAAGAAAAAAGTTGTTCAAAATTTCATCAAAATCGGAGTACGCAGACCTTTTCTATATAAGTAGCCAAATTAGTAATGATTTACATTAATATTTTAGCCTGGTTCTATATTGTATATTTTCTATTCGATTGTGAATGAATGATGAAAATATGAGGATCATCTTGATAAATATTTCATAAAGGAATAATTGAAGACAAAAATATACTGTCACATGAATATTATCAGTGTACCTGGCATAATCAACATTCTGGATGATAATCTAAAAACAAGATCTGTATAACAAAGATTTGTATAACAAATAACAAGATTCAACAATATTTTAGATAGAAATATAATAATATTTCATACGCAGCAGCCTGATAGACTTATTTAACATTTATCTGCGAGCTTGAATATTTTAAGAAACTAACTACCAATTGGCAATTACTCATCGTCGACCGTCCTTCGCTAGAGCATCGAACGTCCACGTTTCAGTCAGCAGTTAGTACTTTTCAATCTTGAACAGCCAGTTCCCGCGATCGGAAAGTCCCAGTTTCTATTATTCGTCGGAGCAGTTCGAACAACGTTAATCCCCTAACTTCCAGCAGTCAGGCTCCATCGTCGGAATCCCAACTTCCATTCGCCCCGGCGGCGGCTTCGTGATATTTAACTTCCAATTTCCAAGCTTGATCATATTCCACATCGCAGTCCCAAGCATCTCGTTTCCAATCACAGAGTTCCCTGTCCTATTTTCTCGAAAATGGGTGTAGTAGTCGGCAAACTGCTTCAGTTGCCTCAATTTCGTCCGCCGCGTTACCAGCCGACCATTCCCATTTCCATAGCCCTAATGCCGCTAATGAAATACTGTTAACCCTTGTCAAAACTCGTGGCACCTTGTACGCGCCGCGTTAGATAAATCCGGCTCGTACAAATTTAATACCGACCCGGGATTAGGCGAGGGGATGCGTGGACGCAAGGACAGGGGATTCACCGGAGCTAATGCCGTGTTGCATATGCTACCGGATACGCAAACAAATCTGACGAACGCTAAACCCTCTGCTTCTTGCATGTTTTTACTTCTAAACCACCCTTCCCCGAACTTCCGGAAACTAATTGGATCGATGTATTTCGCTCGAGGATCAAAATAGTCGCGGCACATCATTTTAAACGAAGCAGCTTACAATTAGTCAAAAATATATCTGACTTGACATTTTTCAAGAATTCAAAATAGACTCTAGTCGAACTTTTAAAACGAGACAGCTTCTTAAAGAACTAATCTAATTTCCGATTTCTCATGAATTTAAGAGGATCACTTCTATATGTGGCGAATAAATCGTTGACCTTTGTGCGAAATAAAAATGGTCTGTATCAATTGAAAGACACAAGGAGCTATTAAAATTGTCTACATCGATTGAAAAGGACGCGAAGTTAAATAAAAATTGACTGCATCAATTGAAACACACATAAAGGTGAAGAATATTGACATTCCATTGATAAGGAATTTTTTCCTAGGCATACGTGAAACCATTTTGTAAAATTGCCAATGGCAGGAATTTTCAAGAAATTAAAAATTTTATGGGCTTGTAAAATTATGTCAGAAAAATGGAACTAAAATTTTCATTTATGGATTGTTGAAAGATGTCACTGTTTTTGTTTAAGGTTGAAAAATAGCGCGAAGAGACGGCACATCCGGGATGACTTAACCATGCAACCTGCCAGCCTCGGTTTGAGCATCTGTATTTACGTAGGACTCTATCCTTTGTGGTTTAAACAGCGCACAGCTGAAAGCAGCGTCGGAAGAGCCTTAAAACGTGATTCAAATGGAACCGAGACAGATTTTTTGAGACCTTTAACGGAATAGCTTGGCAACGTACTTTTAAAGAATTCCAATGAGAACTGAAAAGAGCCACGAAAGATCCTGCCTGGCAAAGGGAGAGCTCCATGAGGAGGAACATTTCATATTAATTTCAAGGAAGATGCAGGTTCAGTTAGCTACACATGTCTGTCATATAAAATTGAAAGGAGGAAAGCGTCGAGACAGGAGACAGTAACACTGAAATAATTCCTTCTTTCTTCTAACTTCTCTATGACGGGATCGCTTCCGGGTATATGAATGTTGCTATGTAACTTGAACATTTAATAAATTATTTGTGTCGCACAGATACGACCGGCTCTACTATTTTCTTCTGCAATCAGTTCTACGTCGAAGACGTTAAACTGGAAAAACGGTGGATATTTCGAAAAGATAATAAAACATTTAGTATAATAAAAAAACTAGACATATAAGAAGAATTGTTAAAAAATATTGACAAATTAAAGTAAAAAATTTGTCAGGAGATTTTAAATAGTTTCAACTTATTGTACACATTCTGGAGTTTGCAAAGCTTGCACAGAATCTCGATTTCTACGAGCCCGCTTTCAAGAATGTAAATATTTATTACTCACAGCAGCGCCGGATAGTTTGTTCACGACAGAAGCTAGGTCGAAAAAAGGGGTCAGAACCGACCCACCCAGGGAAATTAATGGCAGCGTTTCGGGTCAATGTCCGCCGCAACAGCTTCGGAGCGGTCCCGAGACAATCCTGGTCCGCGATTAATCCCCGACAAGCCTCTTTCCGACGAAGGAACCACTCGCAAAAAGCATACTTCAGGGGCAAACATTTGTTCGGGCGTATCGACGAAATTTATAAAGGTGCGTCTCGAATAAAGTTTGATGAGTTCGTTGGCCACTTGTCTACGTCCTTGTGTCTCAGTTTGCAAATCTTCATTTTGACAGTACTAATACGTATGCTTACAAAATATATAAAATGTGACAGTTTTCAATTTACGTCGAGGAAGCTCTTTTAATTATTTTTCGTTTACCACGACGTACCTCACCAAAAAAATTTGAAAAAATTCACGTATAAAGTCACTCCTGATTTTATTAAGATTCTTGATTCTTTACAGTCAAGATTTTCAACTTGTCAATAAATTAGGTAAAATGGACCAAACACTAATTTTTCCATTTTACCCGACACTATCTTTCCAGTCAAGATATAGGATTAAAATTTAATTTGGCCCAAGGTCATTTTTGAACATTTTGACAGACTGATACTCAAGGGCCCAGAGGAGAGATCAGTGAAGCTAACAAATTTACACCATCGCAAGGATACTGACATAGTCCTGTTTCTGATTAATACTTCCTACTTTACTTTTGCATTCTAATCGATGCCTCCCGTCCGGTCGCTGACAGATTGAGTTTATTGAGCCGTTGAAACGGATACATTCGCTAGTAGAAAGGTGGAAATCGATTGGCTAGGAGCAACGGGTGCCAGGACCGCCCGCGGCCCGTGTAAATCAGCCTTTATCCTAAATTCTTGCCGGCGAAATCCTTCGAGCGGCGCGCGAGGAACTGGATAAAGTATGTCGTCAGCAGGAAAGTCCTCGCCCCGTCGCAGGCTGACGGAGAACAAAATACAGGCTGTTGAAAAGTTCCTGGCGCGCGCCTTTCGTCGACGCTTTGACACTTTATCGACGTAGCCCGCGATCCCATCCCCTGTCCCTTGTGTCCCCACCCACCCATCACCACCCCCGTATAAAAATCAGTCGAGCATCCCGCCGCGCCGGGACACGCGCAACGGAAACGATTGTTCAAGGTGCCGACGTCACCGAAAAATCGATCCTTTATGGTTTTCTACGATTTTTGGAATTTACGTTTTGAGTGCTGAAAGTCTGTTAATTGATTGTTTAATCTCTGGAGGAATTGTTGAGTCTGGTTGTTCAGATAATTTGATCGTTGACGGATGAAATTATTATCAAAATATTTATTTCTGAAATATTCAGTTCCGAAAAATTGATCTTTTCTAGCTGACTGCAATTTTTGGAATTTAGCAGTTTACCTACTTTTAATCACTGATGCTACATTTGAGAGAAGTTTAATCATTTTCATGTAGGTAGCAGTCTCTAGAGAAATTATTAGACTGTGGTGCTCTAGAAAATTTAATGGTTCACGAATGAAATTGCTATCTTCATTAAAATATGTGTTAAAGAGTCTTGAAAACTTTAGTTATTGTGTAATTAAGTGCAGGCAGGTGTCAACTACGCTATTAGAAATTTTGCAACTTATATTAGAGAGCTATTATACCAAGAAGGTTATTATATCAACTATACTAAAATTAAATTTATACAATTCCAGATATACAACTTAACTTACAGGTATCAATTTTTACAACAATTGCATCTTTTCTGTAATATTTTGTTCGTTTAGAATGGATTAAGAATGTTGCTATGGTTCCCTCAGTTATGGGGATTGTAATGCACATACAACTATCTACCGCTATCGCAATATACATTTTTTTAAACGGTTACAGAAATGACAAAGATTAATGGTCCTAGGAATTCATAAACGGAAGCATAAATCTATCAGTAGTGTGCTGACAGAGTGGTATCACGTTCCAGGACGGGGTGATAGATTTCAGGACACACTATCAGCTGTCCTAGTATGGTGTCAGATTTCGCGTTATGGTATCAGATTACAGAAAATGTCATCAAATTGTACGATCTGGTATTAAGTTGCGCAATGTGTTATCAAATTTCCAACACTTAAAGACTTATTCAACGAAATCCTCGTATCGATTTACTCAATGTAAGTGTCTCCATATTCTTAGAAAATCTCATCTTTTTTGACATGCACAATTTTGTGAAAATTCTTATTTGCTCTGTGAACACTGTTCAGGTAATTGTTACAGCGAAATTTTCAAAACCAAATTGGGTTACAGTTGATATTCGATTCAGGAAAAAATGTGTATGTTAAATATTAACTGCAATATGCATGAATAATTAATGTTTGGATTGTTACACAAATTTTCAAATTTATAGATTATTTAACAGGAATCTCGTATGTTCTCCAAAAATAATGAAGCAAATATCCAGTTTATATTTTACCCATTTTTGCATAATAGTATTGTTCAGTAATTGCGTATTCTTCGTAGCATCATATTTTATATTCATCAAACTGCTACACAGAAAGGTATATTAAACATTGTACAATATTTAAACGAAAGAGTACATTTGTATTTACGTTTATAAATTGAGATTTACCATACAACCCTAAAGGTGTCCATCCAAAAAATACACTACAACAACGAAATAAAAAAATAAAATAGAGCGATCCACTTTCTCAGCAAACTAACCCCAACTGTACCCATTAACATAAATATTTCTATCAATCCACAAATTTCAAAACACCATAAAACCCTCCTAAATTATTAAAAATGGCTGGCAAACTTGAACCTCCAGCGAAATAAAACTAGTTAAATAGAACGATCCACATTCTCAGCAAACTAACCCCAAACTCCATACAAGGGGTAAAGTTTCGACTACACCAAAGCTCCCCATAAAATTCCAAGGGTTAACATCCTCTTCCAAGTAAGGGGATCCCTTGCAGATTCCCTGGGAGCAACATATGGTGCTGATAATCCCGATAACACCGATCAACAAGCCATTTCTCGAGAAGCGGCTCCTTTCAGAGAGAATACTTTCGCCTGTTGGTTGCACCACGGCATATGAATGTAAATCTGTCGCTATTACGATGCGATCTGGGAACTGCTGTTATCGTGGAGCGGTCGCCCACAGGTCTGGGAAAACATCTCGATCCGGGAGAAGTCGAAGCCGAGTCGTTGACTCCGTTTGTTTGCCAAGTGAAACCTGTACAACGCGTCGTGCCAGTCCGTTCGGTTCCGTTCTCCGTTTTCCACGATCACCTGAAGTGTCCAGTCCGGAAAGCAAACAAGATCCTCGCGATCTTGATCGTCTCGCACCATCGATCCCTGTCTTTTCCGACTTCAGAGCTGGCCAGCAATTAAGACGAAACGAGATTTACTCGGATCCAGCGAAGGTCCGATATCGAGGGAGACGCGCCCGCGCGGCCATTCTTCAAAAGACTTCCGGCGGACGGATTCGAGGGCACATTAATACTAAAGCGCGTTTAAATATTTACCGAGTCGTGGAGAGCCCGTTGAATCGCGCAGCGAACGGCGACGTTGGCCTCGAAACGCTCGGGAAAGAGAGGAATCAGAGTTTAAATGATGGAGAGAGGGAGAAATCTCCAACCGTTCTATCTAGTTTTCTTTTCTGTTACGGTCCCCATTGGGGACACTGGGATTGAAAGAAACAATTCGATTTTCCACCATAATATCACACAAAAATTAGTGCATTATACTGAAATGGACAGAATTGTAAAATGGTGCGTGAATTACCGAAATAGGGCTTCATATTAAATTGGAATCCATTTTGGATTGAACTTTGGCCTCTAAAAATTGTACAATTTTTTCTCATGCTCCACAATTTTGTTTTATGCTGTATGATTGCTTCATATGGCCCCAACAATTTTTTTCAGAAGATATAGAACTGTTTCGTAGGCTCTAAAATTAATTCAAACAGCTATAGAACTGTTTTATAGGCTCTACAATTTTTTGATAGGCTCCAGATCGTTCTAGCAAGCTACGCAATTATTTTGTACAGTGTTCTCTTGAATTTTGGTCTCTGAAAATTGTACAATTTTTTCTCAGGCTCCAGAATTTTGTTATATGCTGTATGATTGCTTGACATTGCCCCAATAATTTTTTCAGAAGCTATAGAACTGTTTCGTAGGCTCTAAAATTGCTTCAAACAGCTATAGAACTGTTTTATAGGCTCTAAAATTTTTTGATAGGCTTCAAGTCGTTCTAGCAAGCTACGCAATTGTTTTGTACAGTGTCCAAAAATTTTCGATAAGCTCTAAAATGTTTCATTATGTGAAACAGTGAGTGACAGTCAAGGCACGCTCTCTGTTCGTCGCAACCGGTGACATGGAGCTCGCGCACTCCCAAATTGTTAGCCAACTCGCCAAGTATCCTCGTCGGCCGCAATAACACCACTTCCAGGAGACCAGGGCTCCTCGGAATCTAATCAACCGCCGAGTTCCATCAACGTCTCTGGTCGCGTCGAGCCCAAAAGCAATTAACAGCAAGGGAAAGCACGGGGGAAAGAAATCCCAGGTCGAATCGCTTGTAGTCCCGAGTTAGGCAGCCACGCGGAGAGAGAACGGGAGAGAAAAATAGAGGGAGAGTGAGAGAACCGGAGCTGCTAAACGCGATTCCTCTGACGAGACGACGCGTGGTGTGTATTTCTTTTTCTTCTTCCTTTTTTTATTCGTCGGCCCTTTAGCGACACGTCGGCGCGCTTTGTACGTGTGCCGGATGAGTTTTCGCCCGGAACCGGGAACAATAATATGTGCCGCAGCCGTAATTCACACAGCTGATGCTCGGGGGGACGTTGCACGCGTTTGCATATTTCTGAGCCCTCATCAGCCCCGTGTCGACCCACCCCCCGCTACCCCACCTGTCGCCCTCCGTCTCGTATTCCGCTAAATCGCGGTGCCGTCGACGAGCTAACGCGGATGAAGCATAAAAATTCATCAGGGCGGCTGGTCGCCGGCAAGAACGCCATGCTACAGTCGAAAGTAGCTAGAGGTGGAAGCGACACCGTAAATAATTCCATATGCATTTGTAGTAACCGTAACAAATTTTAATATGCTTTACAGATAATTCCGTTTGCGAATAAATTTGTTAGGTTCTCGACGCAACCAAGGTAATCGAATCCCCGGAGAAGTTGAATGAAGTGAATTGATATACAGGATGTCTCAAAATTCCTTCAAAGCAACATTTTCCTTTGCAAAAATTGCGTCCGCAGCTTTGTTAAGGAGTTATTAACGAATATCACAGACCAATCAGAACGCGACTTAGACGCGTGTTGGTTGCTCTGTGTTTTTGTTTAATAACTCCTTAACAAAGCCGCGGACGTTATTTTTGCAAAGGAAAATGTTGCTTCGAATGATCTCAAGAACCACTAATTTTCAGATGTTGAAGGAATTTTGAGACACCCTGTATATTTCTTCAAATCAGTTGCAATGCTAACTTGCCCGGGACTTGCTGTAACAACGTCGATAGGAGAATTGATCGAATGGCGCCATTGAACGCTCAGAATTGATTTGTTGATACGACTGTCAAGCGATCTTCGAGCTAAGCCATGGATTAGGTTAATTAACAGAAGAGTCCCTGTGTATCGAACCTTTGATCGAATATTGACTGCTCAAGTCCGCGCTGCGCCGCTGCCCTACTCCCCGTCGACTGACTAATGAGCTGTCTGTCGATTACGACGCGACAGTTCGGATTTTCGACCCCCTAACGCCTCTCTGATTGCTTTAATAGTCGCGAATGAACTGTACATCGGCAAAATTTAATCGTCCCGCGAGTTGACAGTCCACGGATACACACGCATATAAACGCTGACTGTTGAAATGCGATAGTTCCGAAATCGTGGATTGACAATCTGTCGTCTGCCTCGATGGAGCACCCAGGGACACTGACGTGTATGCCACGTAATACGATTCCTTTCAATCCACCTTCTACCGGTTCAAGAAATTGCTCGTACGATATATTCAAATTCTATTCTATTCTCTTCCTTGCATCTCCTGTCCATTCACCGTCCATAAACTGCACTGACCAGCTCACTCTTGACTTCTCCCTTTCCATCTGTAGACTCTACAATCTTTTTTATCAGAGCCACCATTTTTTGATAAGCTCCAGAATGTTTTCATATGGCCTCCACAATTTTTCCATGAGCTCTAGAATTTTTTCTCAGGTTCTAGAATTGTTTCATGTAACCCCTCCACAATGTTTTCACAAGCTCTGCAATTTTTGCTTGAGTTCTTGATTTTTCTAATCCCACGCGTATAATTCTGAAATCTTCTTTACCGACAACACGCATCGACCTCTCCCGAGAAAACAAAACTATTTCACGCGGGTTTGTGCAAACCGGGGTAAACACCACTGGTGGTCGGAATACGTTCGTAAACAACCATACTTCAATCTCCGCGGGCGGCCAATACCTGTCGCGGTTGAATACATTCGCAAGATGACGGTGAAAAACAAACTCCGTTTACTCCGACATACAGAAATGTCACGGATCGTGATCGCTTAATTTATCAGACTGTTCGAGAGTCATTTAGGGTTGCGTAAACTCCTGGTTACTTCCGATAATAGTATAATCGCCCTTGACACGGGGGCTTCGAAATGCATGAAAGAAGAGGTGGGGGGAGGAGTCAATTAAAAATTTCGCTGTTAGAAATAATCACGCCCTGTTAGAAATAATTACGCGGCAAATTGAACGGTCGTTGCATACTCTCCTCTCTCTCTCTCTCTTTCTAGCAAGAGAAAAGGGGTGAAAGGGTGGAAAAGCTGGCAGTTCTCGCGGTTCGGAAACCGCGTCCACGCCCTTTCATTTCGGCTCGTTAGGATGGGGGGAGCAGCATCCCTTGCTCACTATAGCACACTACAGACCCGTTGTTGTCCACCGCAGTCGATCTAGTTTATTTTGAAGTATGCGGCCCACAACTAGCCTGCCCGTCGCGATAACGCCGCTTCCGCTTCGAACCACGCGAATTCAACCGTGTGATGCTTGTTTATTCCAGAAGAACTGCTAGACAGCGGTCCCGGGGTGTTATTAGCGAAACCGCAGCGGTTCGCAAACCGCCGGCGGAACTTTCGCACGTGCAAGATGGAATTTCGACGGGATCACGTCGCTAAAGGCAAACTAGGCCTCTGGTATTCAGAAATCGGATGTCGTTTCGTGTTGAAATGTTTAAATGCTCTTGAAGATGTTGCACGAAAATTCTATAATGTTTCCTGCGCCATACAATTTTTTTTCTAGACACCACAATTTTTTCATGTACTACACGACTGCTTTAGATGGGCCCACAATTTTTTCAGGAACTATACCACTGTTTTATATGAGATCCATGGAAATGACCGACACAAACACCAACTCCAGATTTGACCGAGAACTACTTTATCCGACAATGCCTTTAACCGACAACGAATCTAAAATCGTTGTCGGCCAAATTCATGTCGGTCAAATCTGATGTCGGTGAGTTCCATGAGACCCGTTTTATATAGGCTCTATAATTTATTCAGAAGCTATACGATGTTTTATAGACTCTACAATTTTTTTCAGATGCTCTACCATGTTCTCTAAAACCCCAGATTTTTTTATATGCTACGTTACTGCGTCATATCCACCCCCACAATTTTTTCTTCTCTTCAGCTCTTTCACAATTCCAAATTACACCTGCTCGTTTTAATCAAAAACGTATCAACCCGGCAGTCTGATAACAACGATGCCGTCCGCCTGGCCTGAGCTGTCTGCTCAATTATTCGGGATTAAAAGATTATCAGACGATCATCATTGGGTAAACTACCGTGCAGAATAGTCTGCCATCCTGTCGAGGAAGTTGGCTGTAAGGATGTAAATTCGAAATACCTCGTCAGCCTAAAGTTTCGCGCAAGAAGACACCGAGGGTCGTGGTAGAGAGGATGAACGTTAATAAATCAGCGCCGGGAGACCGGCGAGTAAATATGAAGTTAAACGATGTATAATTGATTACTTATCGGCAGAGCTAACAGTAACCGGGAATGTCAATAAATGTTAAATAAGACTTAACCAAAAGTTTTTGCTCGCGAGGAAATTGATACATACGTCCGCGCAGAAAGGCTTCGGATCCGCCGACAGTTAAGACGATTAGATACATAGAGGGTTCCATGAATAACAAAGTGGGTCTCCGCGACCATTTTCAGCAAAGAAGCTTACCCTCGTATACCCAGTCCGGCACTCCATTATAAATGGTCCCGAATACGCCGGTGTTGGTGATTTGATAGTCCTTGACCACTTCCACTTCCGGTCGGTAATAGATATTGTTCTGGTACACGTAGACCAGCGCGTTGCCACGTGGCGCCCAGGTGGCCAGCTGCAGTGACATCGAGTCATTTGCTGTCAGCGACACGTCTGTCCTGAAATCAGAATGTCGAAAAATGTCAGAAGATCGAATCTTCTTTGACTTCGTAAAAGTTTCTACGGGTACATAACTCTTTTATTTCCAACGATTTTTTTTTTAAGTTTGTCAACATGTTCGTCACATTCTTCTGTTCAATATAACATCGAACATGATATTGTAGAATCTTTATTATGCGAACTGATCAGTGGAACCCTCCTTCTATCATCTTTTTTGAAAAAAAAATTCACCAACGTGTTCGCTTACCGTGTAACTATTTAATGATCCACAGCAATATTTATTATATATATGAACAAACTTTTATTATATATTTATTATATATTTTATTTGTTATATATTTCATTTATTATATATTTTATTTATTATATATTTTATTATATATATGAACAAAGTTTGCGTTTCACTGATCAGTTCGGATTACAGAGGTTCTACATTATACGACCCAAACCGCACCGTGTTTGATATCATTTTAAGCAGAAAAATGTGAGAACTATATTAGTAAACATATAATTACAAAACAATAAAAAGCGAAGAAGTCCTGTAATTGAATATAATATAAATCATCTCGGCAGCATAACAGTGTCGGTTTTTTTCGAAAATGTCAGGGAGTTACTTAGTTAGGGTCCTGAGGATAGGTACAATGCGATTAGAATCTCGGCGGGAATGGCTAAACAAAGGAGGCGAGGAATCTATCGACTGTTGGGATCGAGATAAATATTAATCAAACGCAGAGCCGGGCGGATCCCTTCGGACTCTCGCTTTCTCTTTGCTCCAGTGGGATCGTTCCCTGTAACGCGGCAATCTCTGCGGACATAGTGCTTCGGTTTACGTCCGACCTGCTTTTACTGCTCCTAAAATAAGGATCCACGGGATCCCTGTCGAAAGCATATATGCATCCGCGCGCGCGGGGTAATCGCGGCATCGAGAGCATGCGTTGCGGCGTAGGGTTTACGCGGGCCGATCCGCCTTTGTTCGTATCGCGGCAGTTCCTTCGAGCAATTCTGATAGAATGGATCGAATAGCTGCTTGTTACTGCTTCGGAACGGCCCGGAACCTTCTCCCATTTATATCTCGACGTTTTATCGGCCGGGGGTTACAGAATTCCGAACGATACCCGCTCCGGAACCACCTACTCGCCTCCTACAACGCAACTCACTTCCCCTTTGCCCTTCTCTTTTCTCTTCTTCGCATTCAACAACCCCTTGCCCTCTATCCGTCGCATCCTCTAACCACTCTTCTACCCCAAGTTTACTAACATGCGGGGACGCATTGTGCTACATTCTCGCGAAAATGCTGGCCAAAATCCAATTTTCGAAGTGCACCGATCAACCCTCTGTATGCTATGCCCGGAGTCGTTCGTGACCCTGGGAGCGGTGGGGGAACTCCACCGATTATCACTATATACAATTTTACTCCCATATAAGACGACGCCTATTAATTTATTACAGTATTTTATTCATAAATGTCCCAAAAGTCGTACCTGTAAATATCCCAGATCTATCCCCACTATTGGGGGATGTACCCCCTTAAGGGACCGTGCATTTCTCTATTTTCCATTATTTTTTGATAGGACTTCGATGATCATATTTGTGGCATTTTTCTAATAAAAATTATACCAAATATGATATAATTCCGATGATATTTACTGGTGTAATAGACAATTAAAGTTTCGGGTGTGAGGAAGGACTCTCTTTCTTTCCCATACGCTATCCTTCTTCGCCCACAAAACTTCAATTGCCTATTACACAAGTAAATATCATCGGAATTATATCATGTTTGGTATGATTTTTATTAAAAAAAATGCCAGGAATATAGTCATCGAAGTTCCATCAAAAAATAATGAAAAATAAGAAAGTTGGATATTTGGATTAGCTATGTTTAAATTTCTCAGCGACCGAGGCCTCTCGAGCTCGGCTGTCCTTCTCTACTCTCCTCGAACAATATTATGACGCGTGGACGTCGCCCCATATTTCGTCTTAGGACAAACGGCTGATCGATGACGACTCGCGCTCTAATAACCCCTCAATTTTCTTTTGAAGTTGCTCGCTCATAGTCTGTCCTTTTTCACAGAATGATATCGCTGAAGGAATGTGAAGCTGCTCATTCGAAATACGACGAAATAAAATGAAACTGTATTAGTAAAACATCGGTGTGTACAACTTTTTAAAAATTAGACCAAACAATTTGAGACTTTTTAAATAACATCAATCAAAAATTGCGAAAAAAATACAGGGATCTCAAACGAAAATTTGAAACACCCTAGAAGTAAATATACGTGCAAGATGTTTAAAAGAAAGATGATCGCGGTGTTTTGACGAATAGCAACTGAAACACGCTGATTCCGGGCTAGATTGGAATTTCCGTTTCAAAGTGTATTCGTACGTCCAGGTCATCGACGAACTTGTTCAATTTTGCGGCGTTCGAAGTTGGCAGGATGCTCGTGCGTCGAACCGGTGGCTTTTTGCTCGTGCAAATGAATTTTCGTGGACTTTGAACCGCGCCGTACCGCTTAGAGGCGTAAGTGGTTTCGCCGGAAGAGAGAATGATCCGGTGTTTTTGGCGAACGAGATTTGTTTGTGCAACTTTGACGTTTTGATCCGGTGTGACGAGTGCACTCGTCCGCGGTGTTTTCGAGTCTATTATTTGTTTGCTCGTGGACCTTGCCTGCCAGTTATACTATAAAACTCGCGGAAAACTAACACTCCGATAGATTACCTAAAGAATTCCATAAAATTCAAGTTGTTTATTCGATGAAATAAAAATTAAAGTAAATTATTCGATGAAATAAAAATTTAATGACGCGAAGGTAGATTGAAAGTTTCATAAAAGTTATGCAGTCCAAGTGTTAAATAGAATGTTAGTCACGAGTATGAGATTACAACCGCGGTGATTCGTGGCAAAGGAGACTAGATCTTAATTGGATTATTGTGAGTTCATTCCTCGGCGTGCGCAAGTGCGAGAACACAATGGTCGAACGTCATGTGTCAAGCACTACATAATCGTGTATTGAAACTTACTTAATCTAAATCTAGACTTAATCTAGTTTCGGTGTGATTAAAGTTTATGTTTGTGTTGGGCCAAGAGATAGCTCAAGTTAATCGTAAGCCATGCATCTGACGCTTATCCGAGATCTAACTGAGACCTTGTTTATTCGGAGCGAGGATAGACAGTCGTCGCTGCGTTCTTCTTTATCGCTAATGATTATTCCAGTCTCTATTATACTCCTCAAATTTGGTTAAATTAGATCCGGCCATGATAAACGTGAAATATAAACTTGTAAAATTTCTAAAGACTTCACCTCAATCTCCTGTTTAAAGAAGGCTGATTACTGGACTGAGAATATACAATATATACAGTATATACAATATATACAATGTATACAATGTACACAATGTATACAATGTACACAATGTATACAATGTACACAATGTATACAATGTACACAATGTATACAATATATACAATATATACAAAAAAACAATGAACAATATTAAAATAAATAAAAATTTTAATAGCGTCAATGTCATCGCAGCTTATGAACATGATCAAAGAATAAAAGAAATGTTGGCTCGAGTATATACGTTTCCGTTGACGCAACTTTTATTCTCCATGAAAATCCACAGTGAACTGATTGCTAAGTGCAGATTCAGCAGAGCAATTGTTAATCGGGAAAAGAATTTAGCAGAGTACAAAGGGACTGAGCAGTGCGCATCAAACGATCAAGGTAGAGATTCTAGAATATTTTCACTGTAATGGAATTAGCATTTCAAAAATATTCCAACAACTCTTCGGGTTTATCTAGTCTGAGCGAGGGAGTGATACGATATGGAGAAAGAGGGGTTGGAAAGGCAAGGAGGAGAATCTTAAGTAGCCCGCGGAGGAGTTCTCGTAAATTCCTTAAGCCGCCATTTAGTTTCAGGGCGAATTTAACAACGGTACATGCGCATATCTGCTTGGCATGCGGATTCAATTCTAAAAGGGAAATAATGTAACGCACAGAATGAGGGACAGAAAGAGAAGGAGAGAGTGGGGGGAGCGACTCATTCTTTATTACTTAGCCTTTCAGCCGTGCCAACTGGATGCACAATTCGGTATGGGCCGGCGGCGGTGGTCGCGTTTTGCTTCCCGCGTATAGTCGCTTTTAAAAGCCATTAATGAATTCCGGCGATACCTTTACGACTCTCATAAATATAAAAAGGGTCCTCGATCAGAACGAGCCGCGCCGCGGACGTCGACCCCGCAAAAATTATGCGGCCATTTAAATGAATTCTACGCGAATTATTTTCATTACCTACCCGCGCGGCCCTGCACAGTTCTTCCAGCAGCCGACGAATACTCTAGTTGCTCCGGATTGAATTTGCCCGCGCGTTCAACGTCGATTCCGTTGCCGGCTAGCATAAAACTGGGGAGACCGACGAAGACCAGAACGAATCCCTTAACAACGCCTCGTAAAACGCCCTGCCTCGTCGTAAAAACCCGAATGTTCCATTTACATTTTTTTTTCTTCCACTGGTCTCTACGTATACAACGACCGAGAAAATTATATGCGGGGGAACGACTGTCTTCGACTCTTACCGGATTTTAGATCTCGGATCTGCCCCGGAAGCTAGCTGCGTGCGAGCGAAAACCGTTGATGCGTTATGCAGTTTCCCGAATATGCCACAATGTTGTATGGTATTCTGGGACACGCGTGGTTTGATGATACTTGAAACGTGGCAGAAGTCTGTCGTAAACCTAGATCTGACCCAAGTGGAAATTTAGACGAGCCTAAGCTGTCCCAAAATTCAAATAAAAGCGAACCGGGAGATGATACGAACTCAAACCAGGACGAGGCGAACGAGATCGTAAGTTCTACTCTATACAGTCAGAGTCGCCACGTCAGGGGAATCGACTCGAATCGAGAGGGCAAGCTGCCCTCTCTTCTTGTACAAGAGGAATGTAGAGTGGGTGACACCGAAACGTGACACCCAAACCTGATACAATATTCCGAGCTGCATAGTCCATTTTTATAATACTTTAAACGTTTTCGAATATTTCAAGTTAAAAAACGGGTTGCATGGAAATCACCGACAAAAAATTTCCCTGACACGGTTTTCACCGACAGCATTTCACTGATTCCAGGTTTGACCGAGAACTACTTGGGCCGACACGAATTGACCGACAACGAATCGAATAGTTAAAGGCGTTGTCGGTCAAGTCTGGAGTTGGTGAAAACCGTGTCGGTCATTTTCATGAGACCCTGAGAGCAGATGAGGAAAAAGGCTGGCAGGAGATGATGGGGGATGTTTTGGAAGATGAGGGATGAGGAATGTGGAGGAATGGAATGAGTGGTGTGGATGATGAGCGGCCGGAAAAGGGGGTCCATGGGGGCGTAGGGAAAGGGGGTAAGGAATTGAGAGGAAGGGGAAAGGAATTAGTTTTAAGATAGTATGTAAATAGTTCTACTCTCTCTCTCTATCTATTTTGAATTAAGGATAACGATTAATTGTAAAAATTTAGGTTAAGTTAGTAGATAAGGTAATATTTAAGGTTAGGTTAAGAGCAACGGGACAAAAGATAAGTTTGTAAACGAGAAGGTAAAGAAATGTAACCCTAAGGGGATCATAATAAACTACCACATTTTCATGAGACCCTAAGAAACACAGGAGACAGAGATACACAGTGTGGTCAGTGTGAGCAATAAAATATTTCAGAACATTTGCCATGTTTAAACGTCGATCTAAGAGGTTAGGTTTCTCCTTGTATATTGAACTGTGCTGTGCACGATCTTGTTGTACGAATAGAACTAGCCAGTCACTGGAAAACGCTACAGAGAAGATTCCCTTCCGCAAAGGGTTAAACCGTTGATCCAGATCTCGACAGCACCGAAGTGGTTTCCAGAGTGTATCGTGGAGATAGAAAATTAATAACCACCCAATACCCTGTCGGTCACGTATCCGCGGGGGTCAGGGGGCAGAGGAAATAATTTCCTAACGATTCGGGTACACAAGGTGCACCGGAATTCCTAGTAACGAGGCTCAACCGGTATCATCGTGGCAAGGTTCGAGGCCAGAGGGATCGTCGTAAAAAGGCTGGGTGTGGGTCGGAAGAGGAAACGCTGCGGGATAAAAGGAGCGGCGAGTATCACGCGACCTGGGGATTTTATGGAATTTATAAAATGTACCAAGCGCCAGCCACGTCGGGGCAAAATCGATGGAAAGTTGCGCTACTCTAGCTGTTGTGATGCCAGAGCTCCGGGACCTCTCCTTCTCTCTATTTATCCATCTTTTTCGCCCACTTTATCTTCCTTCTTCCTCCTTTTCTCTATCTATCTTCCCTTCTCATCCCTCTCTTCTATCTCACTCTCTCACTATCGTTCTGCGCGATATCTTTTGCTGTCTCTCTCAGGTCCGCTCAAAAGGAACTTCTTCGTGAAAACCCATAAATAAAGACACGGGTATTCATGTAGCGTACAAGTCGGGTTTATGGCCGGGACTTTCGTCCGTTTCGCTACAAAGTGCACGGACACACGGATTGGTTTCCGCTGGCTCGAATCGGCCGCGTATCGATCTCCGATTCCCCGCTGCGAGCAGAATTCGACGGACCCCGGGCTCGTGTAATTTATTGCTGTTAATTGATAAGACGACGCGCGAGGCGCCGCCGCGGTCCGCTCCGCTAACGAACTGCCATGCCGCGAGGAGACGTATAGGACGCCGGAAACCAATTGTCCGTGCTTAAGAGATCGTTAACGAGAGATAAAGCGGTCTCGGGTACTGCGGCACTGTGTCACATTTCGTAACACCGTACCAAATTGCAATGTGCACGCTCGAATTTCATGGTCCGGCATCGAATTGAGTGGCGAACTTGCGAAATTAGGGTGTTTCGGAAGGGACTAATTCTCTGATGAATTTCCGTTATGCTATTGGCCAATTTAAGCCGATATTTAAATTTCTGTTATCATGTATCTGTGTACTACCGAACACTAAAATCGACAGGCTCGTGTTTCAACCCTTATGCTAGTTACCAAAACTATTTCTACGCCTCGGATATAAATTAATCTATGATTATCCAGAAACATAAATATCAACAACAATTCTGCTATTTTACAGCAAAGATATTGAAGAAGTTTTAGATAGAAATTAAAAGTCCAGTTATATCGATATAAGGGTTACTTACTCCATCTTATAAAAATTCCAACATGTTTGAATAAAAAAATTTGATGAATCATCTGTGCCTACGCAATGTTTTTTTTTAACTGATAGCACAATGAAAGACATATAAAACCACTTGGTAGTAAAGTTTACTGTCGAACGATGAACGAGTTAAGTTCGCAGTTGAAGATAGTGCTCGCTAACGGTACGAATTTCGGACCAACGGGTAAAAAGGTAACCGAAGATTAAAGAGACCTCTGAGTTTCCTCAGCGCTGAGAGTGACAGTGGAAAGAACAGGATCAGCGGCGCATTCGAATATTCGGAAGAGGCCATTCAAAAAGTGAATGCTCCTCGAAAGAAAGAGAATTACCTCGGATGCCGTATAGAATGACTGATTGATCTAACATCGTTCCGTCAGAACTTTAAGGCTCCTGCTAAGGATCCCGGAACGAGGAAGACGATGCCACCGACCGATAAGAGGACTGCGAGAGACACCACTTACCCGGATGCGAATCTCTGCAGCGAAAGCGGGTTCTCGTTTTTAAACCAGCTGAATTCCTACCGCCGATCCATTTTTTTCCCTCGACCGAGATAACAATATTAATGTCAACGAAGATATTAATCCGAACGTTACTCATGCCACTCTTTTACATTCCCGTCGCGTTTTATCTCCTCCGCGCTTTTGAAAACGCTGCAAGAACATTAAATACAGAAGGAAGAGAATGCGGATTCGCCTAAACGGTACCCCGCTCCTGCGGATCTCGTATTTCTGGCTTAAATCCTTGACCGTGGATATTTGCCGTTTTGCTATCGTAAAAATCACCAGAGCTTTCGGTTGAGTTTCCGCATGAACGAAACCAATTTTGTTTAAATATTATACGCCCGTCTATCCGAATATTTGACAACCGAGTTTACAATTGGTCCAGTTGGTTTCTATATTGGTGTCTGCTGCATGGGGAAATTAATTTTCCGAATTTGTTATTCTACAACCGAAGGTTTGTTGTTCAATACATTTCGTTGTCCCCGGAATTTTAGTATCATACATTTTTCGGAACATTTCTCTTATTTTTAAATCGTATAAATAAATGGCGAATTTTGTTTACCTGGATAACGGAAGTGGTCTCGTTGAAACACTTCTAACGGTCACAAAAGTTCATAATGTTGGAAACGAATGAAATTATTAAACTTTAACAATAGTACTTCTTATTAACGACTACATTTCACGCCTTTGGTATAAAAATAAATGGTGAATTTTTTTTAGCTGAATAATGGAAGTGGTCTCGTTGAAACACTTCTAACGGTCACAAAAGTTCATAATGTTGGTAACGAATGAAATTATTTAACTTTAACGATAGTATTACTTCTTATTAACGACTAAAAAATTAACTTAGCTAAATCTCTTTCAATGCTCGGAACACGTCAGAATATTAATAAGAAGCACGATAACTGTCCAACTTCCAGAATGCTAACTTTATCGCCATCGTGTGTTCTCGTTCCATCGTCATAGCTGCTGCCTTCCAGCTAGTAAACACGTCTTCCTGGGTGTAGGAAAATGGTGTCCAAGCGAGGAACGAAATTCAGCGAATTCTCGATCGGACTTTTCGTCGTCGCGAGTCCAGCTCGAGTTAATCCTCGCTCGCGACGAACGTAAAACAAACCGTTGATTCTCGGGTCCTGGCGACCGTGATTCAATCAAAATATTCCCGCACGGCAGCAGACACTTTCTAATTTCTATTTAATAGGATCCACTCGGAGCCGAAAACAACTGGCACCGGTCATTATTTAAACATTGTCGCTCGTTCTTCGGTGGATTTTCGCACTAATTTCCTCAGCCGATCCGGGTCAACGAATTAATTAACGGAACCGGTGTACGTACCGCAAACATTTCTGCTTGTCTTCGAGGCGAGCAGCTCGGTCGATAGGACCATCTAAAGCGAACGTAATGAAGCCCAAACAGAGAAGTTATAAACAAAACAACGGGCACGGAAAATGAAAGCCGGATGGCTCCAGTCCCGCAAGGTTCACGGTTTTAGGTAATTAAGTGTAAAGAGACCGTTTCGCGAATTTTCACTTTGTAGAACGCTGGGCAATATAATCTTTCCTAATTAACGATCCGCCCGAAATTAGCCGCCTTTTTGTTTCGAACAGACAAACCGCCCTCTAGTCATTGCGCGCTGTTGCCACTGCTTCGAGACTTTGATGCGGCAAAAACATGTCAAAGACATTTCAAGGACAAAGTAATGCTATAATTTCCTTCCATAAATTTATAATTGGGTTTTATCCAGTGTAAATACTATCTGTATTCTCACATGTAATAGAAAAAACATTTATTGGTTTGGTCGTTTGCTTCGTTTTAAAGATTACGTTGATCGCAGTACGTTTCCAACCAGTGTCTCACACGGTTCAAATTAAATCAGTATAATGTTTGAACTACATCAGTAAATTTAATAGCAAGTATGTATTAATATTTTCTTCTTTTTCAATCCATTTACATTACATACTTTTTAATATATACATTTTCTTTGATTTTTTAGACACAATTTACCTTCGATAAAGGTTCCAACGGGAACCGAATATTTATTTAAAAATTGATCGAAATCGTTGCACCGAAAATATTAATTCATAAGTAATACTATAATATTTGCTATTTAAACAATCCTCTTATTTTATAAACTGCCCAGGTGTTTTTTTTTATAATCTCCGTGTTTTCATTTTCTATGAAGATCCGCGGTCCTATTGTGATGCATTGACGTATCTGCGTGCAAAAATCGAGGTCACCGCTTCGCGTTTTCCCACTCTTGGCTTGAATGGTGGGGGGAGGATCGTTGTGTGCAACAAGCGAGGTTCTACTGTACAGATGATTGGTGAATTAAATAGAAGCCACTTTCACCGAATGATCTCACGATTGAATGACAGTACAGTATTCTTTATGACTAAATAAAACGAAATACTGCAGTTAGAATTTGTTCAACGATCCAGTTACAGTATTCAAACGTTAGGTTATTCGTACATCGGGAAGCCACGATGAATGCTAGGCCAATCGACTCGAATCGAACTGGATCGAATCAATGAAACTTGACTGTCTGCCCGGAATCGAACCGCACCGATTACTTGTTGTTCGCGATTAACAGGATCGTCTGTTGCTCGCTCGGATGAATTATCCGCGTGGGCTTTCGACCAGGTTTTTTTCCAGAGGGCTCGATCGAAAAATTCCATTAGAACCTCCGCGACGGAAAAGAATTCGCTTGTTACTCCGGCACTGTTTGTTCAATCAAGCCTCCCGCCCGGATCAAGTCGTTTAAACGAATTTGATTACGATCGATAGTCCACGGCGGCTGGTTCACGCACGGAATTCTATCAATTTTTATTCCGCACGGAAGGGTCGCGCGTCCTTTCACGAATTCCGCCGACGATCACGGAATTCCGGAGCCCAGGACGCCGTGCTCTACCGCGAAATAACTATGCCTGCGGTCGTGAATCGAGTATGCGAGCCGAGCATCGTCTTTATAATAACTTGCGCCCGTGTCAGAATGTCTTAAGTTTCCGCTAGAAAACTTTTCCCGGGCCCTGAAATTTTTTAAAATCCATCACAACCACCTTGTAATCCGTACACATTTTTTCAGTTAATTCTAAAATTCTTTTCCGAGATTTACAATATTTCAAAAAGCTCTTACAATACCCTAAAAGCTTACCTATGAAGCCTACATAGTTTTTGGAGGCGTTGCAATTTTTTACTGATAGGTTTTCCCTAAAACTCAAAAAATTCCTTCCTGGGCTTCGCAATTTTGTCAGGAGCTCAAGTTTTCCGTATGTGAGCGGTTTTCCTATTTATTTTCTAACCCCATCCGCATATGTTCAAAGCAATCAAACGAGAAACAACACGGTGCGAAACCTGCCACTGGAAAATTGAAAGCTCAAGTTCATATTCGACGGGCTGTCATGGCGGTGGTTCGTGACAGGGCGATGAAATTTTCAATTCGACGTCGAATATTTTTTTTAAGTAGCAGGTTAGCAGTCGATGCGCTGTTAGCAGACTCGCTTGGTCAAAAGGAACATGTCACCGGCAGAAATGGCAACAGTTCAAGGGGTTGTCGTTTGCTCCCCGACTCTTCAGTGCCGTGGCGCGACGCTTCGTTCATTGTGCAGGTCACGTCACCGGAGTCATTCATGCGCGCCCGGCCTACCACGTTCCGCCGCAAGTTTTTCTTCTTTAACTTATCAGACAATTTCGCCGGGGTCCCTCCCTCTCTCTCTTTCACCTGTCCTTTGCCATCCCAGTTGTTCCCGGAGTTATTTCATTACGCTCGTTCCGAGCCGTCTCTCGATTAAAACGATACTACGAACGGGTAACCGAGGCTGATGTTTACAGCAACAATCATTTAATCAAAATTTATAACGATTCCGAACTTTGAAGCCGTATGGAAAATATTTTAGATATTTCTCTCTGGGCTGTACAATTTTTTGACAGACTGTAAATGTTGCTCGTAGAAAAAAAATTGTAAGACCTCCGAAAGAACTTTAAAAACTTGTGAAAATAATTTTGAGTTTCGTGAAATATTATTAAAGTCCACCAATGAATATTCTAATATTAAAAATTCTAGAGCATCTAGGAAGTTCTGGAAGGGCTTCGAAAAATTTGTCGAAAAAAATAGTAGGTTGCAAACATATAAGAATGTTTCAACTCACACAGAAGATACAGAGTTTAAAAATTTTGTTAGGCCCAGGAGGAACTGTTGGAACGTTTCTTGAAGAAAATTGCGAGGTTAAAAAATTGTTCAAATTGCACGGGACTGTAGAATCTTGGAAGACAAGGTCTACCTAAGCAAAGAAATTTAGTTGGCTGCGACAAAGGGAGCCGTGAAAGTCGCCGTCTCGTTCCGCGGGATCTAAAGGGCTAATCTTTCAGAAGCTCTTCAATATACTTCACACAGATGTTCCAATGTTTCGAGCGAATGTTTTCAATGGTCTTTTGAAAAGTTCTCGCTACTATCCGCCGGAGATCTCATTGAGGATGCGCCTCGGTATCCTCGGCAGTTCCTTTTGGTGGGGTATAGGGGATGTCTGTTCGCGACCGTCTATTTCTTTCGCAACGACAAGCCTGTTTTGCCAGAAGACACAGCCTCGGGAACAACTCGGCGACAACTATTACCTTTCAGTGGCTGTCGCTTCTGCTCTCAAGAGTTTAATCTCCGACAAAGTTTGCTCCCCGAATGGACAGCCAAGCATCGCCAACAAGCTCCGGACCAGAGGGACAGTGGGAGAGAGAAAGAGAGACAGTTGCTCTTGCGTGGGCACGTAGCCTAAGTCGGGGAGCCAGTCTAAAGGTTAGACTCTAACCTAACCAGGAGGTGTTGGCGAAACAGCCTCTGGTCTCTTGCAATTACAACTCGATAATACTGAAGCCTGACATTCTTTCTCCTCTGTAATTCCGACCACTTCAGTCCCAGCAATTTCGCTGCAATTGCGCCTCTCAACGTCAAAGCTACGAAGACGGTCAGGTCTGTCGCTCTATCTCTCTCTCTCATACACACTGGTTGCTATCTCTCTCTCGCTCTTTGTTCTTGATCGCTAATTGGAATCGTTTGTTGGCCCCGACCAGTGTATGATAAAGAATCTCACGAGGCCAACCGGCGGAATCGTTCTGAAACTTTTTCCCCCGAACAAAAAAGGGGACGGCCGGGCAAGTTTTCTTTTATGCCCCGCTCCACCGGAGCCAAGCTTTCAGGCTTTCAAAGCTTTTCCAGCGTCGAGAGGTATGAAAGTTCGGGAAAAAATGCTAGCCACGTAACGTTTTTCTTAAACATTCGGGCACACCCTTCCTCTTTCGTCCACTGAATCGGGCGCTCTCTCTCTCTCTTTCTCTCTCGTTGGGTTTGAGGAGAGGATGCAGCCAACTTTCCGAGAGTAAAATGATGTTGCGAAAATCCCACTGAATTATGCAGCGGCCGTTAAATAGTAAATGACTAATTCTGTTTTAGGTCCATGACGCACTGAAACCGGTCCAAGTTCGCGCGTTACCTTCGAATGGGGCGATGTACCCGGTGATTCGGTCGTTGTCGATTACGCTACTCATGGTAGCATTTCTCTTTAGCATTGAGCCGTATTTTTTTTTGTCCTGATTTCGCCCTGATGATATATGATTGTATAATTAATTCATCCCGAAGACGACTTCTGTTTTACAGGATTTCTCTTTGCGAATTTTATTCCTCCATGATATTCCTAAATTTTTTAATATTCTCATTTTACTGCTTTTCCAAATTGCACTCCATCACTCTTATCATAAATGCGTAAAATCTGAAGTCTATATAAGATTGTGTAAATTATTTATTATATCCTTAAGACTTTATGCACTACTAAATTTTATGCAGGCGCATCAGCGGTGCAGGTCAGCATAAAAACCGCGATGCAGTAAAACTACTCGTTGCCTCCACTCATTTTCAGGTCGTGAAATAACTGTAATTATTCGAACGCAAGTTTACCTTATCAAAGAGCATACTCGGTGATATCAACTCTAAACACTGCTATAAAAACCTCTTATGGGACTTTTGCAACTTCTTTAACAATACTAATAAAGTGCCAAATAACAGGGGGACATATTCAAGTTACCCAAGCTGATTGTGATATATTTTTTTAATTGGCTGTCGCGCAAAGGGTGATAACGGTGCCGAGGGGTTAAGGAACTCATTTCTCGAGATATCTGGAAAATTAAAGGCTGTACGGCAATCAACTATTGCAGGTTAAGTGTCTCCAAACGAGATCAGCTGGTCTATTAGAAAAGTTCTTTCATTAACTGTTTCTAACTAATCAATAAATTTACTGAACTTTTTCCAAATTGAACTTTTTAACAAATACTAGCCTGGAGATTTTATGCATCCATAACGAAACTAAGTAAGTGTAATTTAATATTGTAGGAAAATCAAACAATTTCAACAATGTCAATATATTATTTCCAGCCTGTTACATTGATTTCGATCTGTTAAACATATTCAGAAAGGAAATAAATCTCTATTTCGCTACAGTCGGTTGCAAAGTAGAAAAATTTTATTTTGCATAAAGATCCGCTGTCTGTGAATAACCACATACATACCGCGCACAGACTGCGAGAAGAATCTTGTAAATCGCGCGAAAACGTTTCATTCTTTCGGGTGATTTTTCCATTCCCGTTTCACTAGAAGTAATAAAGCGAACTGGCTGTATATGAGGGCGTGACTTCAAAGAACTTCGGAAATGTGTTTACCCAAAAGGCGGTTTATTCAAATATTTGAAAGGCTTTCGTGTTCAGAGAGGCGCACGAGGAATTTAAATTTCGCCGCGCAGTTTCTCCACCCCATCACCTCTACTCTTCCAACTAAGATCCCCCACCCTCCTCACCTGTTCTTCGTCGCTAGCTGAAAGTCATTAAAGAATAACTCAGGGAGAGAAGCATCCACGTGTTTCCCTTGTTGAACGGCGTTTTCCTGGAGGCGGGGGCTCGCTTTATTCTCTCTTCGAGTTCTGAAGGACGGGCACGGGCTCACTCTCATCTATCGCCATCGTTGTAACGGCAACTTGAAGGGCCGAACTTTTCAAACACGTCCTATAAAGGGTGGCGAACTTTCTCTTCGGCTGGGGAGAAACTATTTTCGAACCGAAACAATATTGGGTTGTTGCGCTTTTTCCAAAGTTCCCGGACAAAAGCTTGGAACTTCGGGTTCTGCCAATTTTTCAACAACTTTGCAAGCTGCCCCGGAAGAATATTGTAAACACGCCGGGGCATCGATCTCATCGTCGAGCCAATACATTCTTGCGAAATTAATTCACGATACGTGAAACTTTATCTGCTATTTATCATGCCGATTTTTGCAACCCTTAAAGTTACTCGATTGTGACTTTGCTACAAGTTCAAATCCTTTTCTTCCAAATTATCTACCAGCCTGTATAAATAATTTTTAAGAAGCTATGGCGACAAACAATTTTTTCATACGTCCAACAGACTATACTCGAGAGGAAAGAAATCAATTCACAGGTGTCACGAACAGATAAATCTTTTTCCAGAATATGACAAGGCTATAGGGTGTTGGAAATCATTCCAGGGGGTGGTTGAGCGGATCGGCGTGGCTAATCGTGATATAAGCACTCTCAAAGCTTCGAATTAACGTTCGGTTGCGAGGTTCCGCGTGGGTGTCGCGACGTCGACGTCGACGACGTCGTTGCGGCCGAGACAGGGGTTGAAATTCGTGGGGGGTGGTTGTCGTAATTTGCGGGACGGCCGCCGTTACCAGCCGGCGGTAGCGCGAAGATTAAAATGCAAATCTAAACTCGGCCCGCGGAATAAGTTTGAGATACGATTATCCTAAATGGCGCCCGGGGGCGAGAACGGTTCTCGGGGTGTAAGGGAGATCTAGGCAAAGAGCGAGATAGAGAAGGAGAGAGATATAGAGTGCTCGTTTACTTACAAGGTTCTCAGGTTCACGATCCTGTAGTGGGCCAGGTACGTGTGCCGATAGAGCTGCAACAGAAAGAAGAGGAATGGAGAATGTTTATTAGCCGTGTTTGCCGGGACGAGTCGCCGGGAAATTGGATGCTCGCCACGTTTTTAAGGGTTAAATAAACGCCCGGGGTTAGGCTGCGACGTGGTTACCGGTCGGCCGGCTGCTACGCTTCTCGTTCGTTATCTTTTTTTAATTATTTTTGCCCTGACACCCCTGTGCCCTCCGGCACCCTCGAGAGATCGCTGATTACCAGATTAGATTTTGTCCCGGGAATTTTGAATTTTACAGAGCTCCGGCTATTAGCTTCTTGGATTATGCTATGCTAACTCGGAAGGCTTTGCGCGAATTTTTCAGACCTAGTTATGCTGTTATAATTCGGTGGATCTTATTGTAACAATTTGTAGAACTTGTGATAAATTTTTATGGTCTATAAAAATATTCTAGAGATGTCTGAAGGATTTTATTAACTCAGTGGATTATATTAATTTGTAGGAATGAAAAAACATTTTTTAGATTGCAGAGAATGTTTATACAACCTATGGAATACATCTACCAACATTTTAAAATTTTGCAGGGCACGTCAATAACTTTTAGAGCCTGTCGAAAAAAAATTCATAATCTTCTTCCATGAATATGCTACTAAAAAATTATAATTTAACAAAGTCATTCGATTTGAAAAAATAAAGTACACATAAAAATATTTCAACGAACGTGCTTGTCAATCAGTCAGAGTTCCACTTAAAAATCACCAATAATTCTTTACGTATAAAATTTCCATGCTGATTATTTCTAATTTATATTTTTATGAACACCGAAGCAATCGGAACTCTTTTTCCTCGCGGAAATGTAACCGTCTGGTTCTCGGTTGTCTCGGCGGTGGAGAGCGTTAACAGTTCGTTGAACGCGATAAAGAAATAGAGTAGGTGGAGGGGGAGGGAAGGGGAGAGGGTAGACGTGAAAAGTATTCGGATCGGGGTATAAAAAGGGAGGGCAGTTACCATTATTGCCTCGGTGTCTGCTAGTCGATAGGAACGACGGCAACCGAGTTTTCCCGGCGTAAGAAAAATTACTACGCCCTCGATAAGGTGTTCGTACGACCTATGAAGCATAAGGGGGCGAACGCAGAAGTGCCATAACCACTTACATTTACAAAGATAAGCGTGGGCCGCGGCCGATCTCGACACTCGTTGCAGCTTCTGCGCGACGCGATGCTTTTACACGGCTACAACGCTCTCAGATTCTCCGCGACGACACTGGCGCGCACGGGAAGCGTTTATCGGGAGAATAAGAGAACCAAGGAAATTCCAAGGGAGCGTCTTCCAGGCGCAACCCTCTCTCCAACCCCTACATTTGACTTCCACGGATGACGTACCTTCGCTGAGCAATTATCTCGAGAAATTTAACTTCTTATTTTAGTTACTGCTGAAACTTCGACTCGCGAGTCAGGCGCCTCGTCTACGTTCGTCTTGTTCGCTGTTTTACTCGCAGTCGACAATCGCTGTCGTCATGATTGTTTCATTTCGAGGATCGTTTTGAAAATGAATGTGCTTTCGAGATGTACGTATAAAGCGAACACTCGTAAGAAACATAGTTTTCAACAAATATTTCAGGGGTACATACTCCGTGCAAATGCTTATTATTATTAATTTAGACTTGTCAGATTTTATGCATCTGCGACAAACATGAGTAGGTATTTTTAATTTATTTAAATATTTATTTTTATCTTTTTATTGCGTAATTATATATATTGAATATCATAAATTCTCTTACAATTTTTTATGATATGAAGACAATTTGATTAAAAAATAAATATAACATGAATTTCACTAATTAAACAAAAGCTTTTTAAATTAATCTATTTTTTTAAATTCATATTTGGCTTTCATTGCCAATATATTGATGGATTTCGAATCTCTTGTACTTTTGTCTACCGTTGTACCTCCAGAACATCCTTAACTGCTTCAACGCTTGATTTCTTGTACACCCACGTTCGTACGAACGCAATTAATAACTTTCTGTTTCAACTCGCGCTTAAACTCGTCTTTCGTTCGGCCGCGATCGCGGAATCTCTCGCGCGGAAGCAGAAAATAGTTGTAAAAAATTTCCAGACATCAAGACAGACCGGACTACCACACCATTGGCGTCTGCTTAAAAGTTCAAGGATTAATAGCGCACGCTAACAGTTTGATCAAACGGCGCGTGAAACGACAAGGCAACGTGCGAATTGTTCGGCAGGAATGAGTTTCGCGGTCGATAATAATCAGAACGGGCCGAGCAACACGTTAAAGTAGCAGCATTATACCACTCTTATCGGGTGAACATGATGTACGGGGTCGCGTTCTGAAAGAGTTAATGGTGGCAAAAGAGCGTGTGCGAATATGTGTACCGTGCGTGTGTGCGCGAAAGAGAATAGCAGGGGGTGGACAGGGTGGGATAGGGGTCGTGAATCCTTTGGTATCGCACACTGTCGATGGCGTGTTCGATACTATCGCGATCCGCAGCCCCATACCACGGATGTTTCGTTATTTATTGCCGAAATCCGGCTGTTTTTCGTTAATCGATCACCGCGGAGAATTTTGTGTGTGTTATGCCACCGATAAAGGACCATCGCGAATTTTCAGGGTGACCGAGTCATTATAAAACCACAAATTGTCTGAACAGCTCAGTTTCGTAGATTTCTACATCCATTTCAAGGAAGGTCTACAAAATTCAAAGTAGACATTTCACTTTTAAATCTCGTAAATTTAAAAAAAGAAATCATCGTTCTAGACCATCTGGCTTTTGGAATATCTCAAAAGAAAAATCTTACAATTCCAATTATAATCTTATTTTTAGCGATGTCTTGTACATACAGGGTCATTTATGTTCACGACTAAATCTTGCTACTGTTCTAGATATTCAAAGATACATATTACAAAATACATATACAGAGTCTTATCCAAAGACGTTTTGATATTTTGGCAGACTTTTGGATCTTGGATTGTAGCAGTCCTCGAAATTTAAATCTACACTGTCCTTCCCTCACGATCACAGATAGGAATATGTCCGAATTCCTCGACGGTGGAAAGTCTGCGGGTGCCGACCCGCGTGGTGGGTGAAAAAAGAACCCGGCGATTTATCGAACAACCAGCGGGCCCGAAAGTTAATTAATTACATTTCAGCCTCATGAATGGCGCAGTAACGATCAATCGAACGGGATTTTCTGGCGCGGCGGCGGCAGTTCGCTGGAAAGAGAGAGATACGATTCTCGCAAATATTTTCGCGGCGGATTTTTCGGCTGGTCGAACAGCACCGACGAGAATTGATTTACAGGTCAAAGATAATGGCACAGCGTGGAAGCGACAGGCAAGTTAAATCTTGATATCGCCCGGGAATGTTTTTTAATTTGCCGGTCGCGGCCCACATGCGGAGACCGAATTGATGGTGAAAGGGTTAGGGGTAAAGCGGATTTCCGGAGCGTAATTTTGAACGAGATATGCGTGAAATTCAGTAGCAGATTTCGTACAATTAAAATCACACATTTGGAGAATTTAATTCGTTAATCACATTGCACCGTTTAAAAGAAATTAGCAGTGGAACACGGTAGAAAAGGTGTCGAAACGATTGTTGCTGTCGTGCTGTGTAAAATGAGTCAAATAAAATGTATCATGGACGCTTTGTTCGCGAGAAAATTCAATTTAAAATCGCGAGGTGAAAGAACACTTGGACGCCATTTCCTTCGGAGGTGGCGCCACCTACCAGTTTCATTTTCGAACGATCAGCATGGTCTGCTTTCAGAATTTTTGAAAAGAAAAGTACTGTATACTGTATTTCCAAACTTTGTGTACTCATTGAGCAACATTCGAGGAACGAGGAACGATCAATGCTTTATTAAGCATTAATAATAATTTTCTTTGGAATGACAAACGTATTTACACACCATCTTACAAAGTGTCTCCAAAAGGAGTAGAGGCGTGTTTTATCGACTTGGCGGTGGGGACAGTCTTCGTGTAGACAATTTTGCGAGTCGAACAGGGAGGATTTAGAGGTGGTTGATTTTGCGGACAAATTTCAAGGCTTCGAACCGCATCGAATTTGCGGCGCGATCCAGAGAAGTTCGGGAGTTCCGTTTTCGACGGAGGACGCCCGACACCGAACGCGCCTCGATTTTGTAATTAAATCTCGAAACTATGGGAGTACAATTTTATGGGACAACCTCGGGGTCTTGCGGCTTCGACTTGCACGATTCAATTTGGGACTCGACTGCCTTCGATTTCCCGGCGTCGACGTCACGGAAATACTCTGTGCCTCGCGAACTTGGATATTCCCTCGTAAATCTGCTACTTTTATCTCTCCCACAGAACCTGAAGACTGTTTTTGCAAAAAGTTCCCTTCATAAAAAAAAGCAATCTACGCTGATATAAGCTGTACAATCAAACGAAGCGATTTCTCCAACAAGAAAACTTATCGAAAAATTTATCAATTGAGGAGATTCGCATTTACTCGGGTAAAATAATCAAATATATAATTACAAAACTGAAATCTACCCATACCTCTCCGTACGCGTTACATTTAACAATATTCCGAACGAATAAGCGACTGAAGCTATCCCCGGGAATTGGATATATTTATTAAAGCCTTTAAACCTGCAAAGCAGATTTTCTTTGGAACGTTCATGCGTTCGCTGCAAAATGGTTTAAAGGTTCGATCGAATCTAATTCCGAGTGAATCAAGTTCGAAATCCCTTAAATGAAAACAGGAATCGATTAATGGAGTTTCGCAGTTTTCTAAACTATCGATGTAACTTCCAACGATCCCGACACAGTTTTGTAATCTACTTGCCGATGTAGACTTAACTTCTGCTCGGATTGGAAATTCGCCGGGTTTTTCCGGTCGAATTTGCGGTCGATGTACGCACAAATTGGCAATGGGGTTTCGCGCGCGGCAGCTGCGACTTTATAATTTAACGCGGCCGTGTAGCTGATTCGATAAGATCGGAGCAATTAAACTTCTAATACAATCACGCGGTTAATGAAACTCGAAACTGAAACCGGATTCACACGTCGTTTGTCATGCGCGCCGCGCGACACGCTGAAAGAACATTGAAAACTGATCGTACAGAGCGGCGCGCGTACAGTAATGAACCAATAATCATTAATATCAAAGAGAAGTTTTCATTTCCTCGTTATTGTAGCGGCCATCGTTCATCCGCGAGGGGAGAAACGACGAAGAAAGAGCCACATCCTACTTCTCGCTATCATTTATTTATCTCCGCAGTATAAATACGGTCATTTAAGTAACATTAAGATCCGACGTATAATAGAACCGTCATTAAAACGCGCACGCTGCTCGCGCCAGACCAATGGGATATGCCCTTTATCCCCTGCGAACATCAAACAAACAACCGGCGGGAATATTTCATAAGGGCAACGCTTAAACACGCCGGCTGTGAATTCTTCATAATCGCGGGGCCAACGCGAAACGGGTTTTGCAACGTAACCACGTGTTTCCTCCGCGCAATACGAAGCTCGCAATGAAATTCCTGAAATCGTAAGGAGAGGGCGTTACGACGGGTGGAAACCACGGCACAATCGCGATTCTACGCGTTAACGAAGCTGAAGCTGTAAGAGAGGATAGTCGGCTTGTGTCGCTCGCGGGAAAACGGTTGGCCGCATTCCTGCGTTTATTACCAAAGAATCGGGGAGAGATTGCGCTGGAAAATGTATCCGAACGATTACCGCCATCGCCCTGAACAACAAACCGGTAATAAATCCTCCCTACAATGTCCCGTTCCTGAGAAGATTCAATTTGAAGTCGCGATGCGGACGACTCGACGATATTTTCTTTTCAGGTGGCGCCCACTATCATGTACCAGAGAATTTTTACCATCGTGTAGGATAGTGTAGGAATTAAGTCGTAACTAGAAATAACACGTCCGTAAATTCCAATTATCTTGAATACAATTAATTAAATTGTCTCATTTAAATCTCTGTCTGAGATCAATGAATAACGCAAATTATAATTAGTTGGAACAGTATAGACAAAACTTATACTTGAAGACCACAGCTCTTAAAAAATGATAACATGTAGTGACAAGCTCTTATATTTGGTTTAGTTATTAATATTGAGACATCCATTGGAAGCTGGAAATTTATTTTGCTGAGTTTATTCATTAATTTAAACCTTTCCTCGTTGTACAAGTTACATTGTCATAGAACGTGGTTTAACGATTCGTCACCCTCCCTGCAGCTACACTCAGGATTATCAATAAATCCAATGCGAGCCAGAGAAAAAGCAAGATGATAGTGGTCAGATCTACACCTGTTTGTATAACACATTCTATTTTGTAATTATTATATTCTGTTTTGTATGTGGCGTATTTTGTCCTTTTTGTAATTATGTTGAAATAAGCTCATATGAGATTTACTAAAAAAAACGCAAATTATAACATGAAGAACGCAAAATAAATCAATAAGTAACTAATATCGGATAACTTCTCGAAGATAACTTCTCCCTACAATAGTAAACAGAAAATCAAATTTCTCCAGAAAAGCCTATTTTCTTTACAGCTTGTTAAACCACACGAATGAAAAAATTTAGAAAATATGGATTCCCGGCACGTTTGATTATAAACAGCGAAACTCATCAGCCGGGTGGTTAATCACCTCGACGGTAGTTAATCACTGCCGCCATTAGTGTTTATATTAACCGGGAACAGTTTCTGTTTGCCCCGGAAGTTTGTCATTGCTCAATGAGATACATGTGGCGTGCGAATGCCGAGATCCGTTGGAAAACTCGGGAAAAGTTTGCGGCTGGGATAGAGTGGCTTATCGATTATTCCTTCAAACACGATTAATAAGGCACGCTAGAGCACGTCCCCATCCCGATGGCTATTGTTTTCTATCATATCCCTGCGCGCACGACGATGCATAATTCCACGTCGTTGCCGAAACTGCGCAAGAGTTTAACAAGTTCGAACGAACTCTTACCGCCGGCTATTATGCTTATCAAAGTTTTTTCCCGTTGGCCTATAAAGTGATTAAAACTTTGGCGAATTATAGCCGGTCGTGTCCTTCGGAAGCCGCGACCCGCGTGCGAATTGTTTACCGGTTGTTCGAGGACATTGTTTTCTCGAACGGGTTCGACCGGAAAAATCCGGGAAAAAATATCCGCGCGAATTTTCTGACTCTGGTGGTCAATATTTTCCTAGGAATATTCGCGATCGATTCGCACAAAATAGCGGAGAGTTCCACGACACCAATTAAACTTCGTGGGAGTTGCGTTAATTGAAGCGATTGCAAATTTTCCGATTCAGAACCATCTTGGTCGTTTGTTCAACGATTAAAGGATTTTCTTTTTCTCTTCGGAAGATTTCCCGGACTCGGTTGCGCGAAGTTGAGTTTACCGTTTGATTGTTGAACCTTCCCAAACTCTGTAGAAATTTTCAACAGGATTATCCCTGTTGTTGCTTTCCACGGTACGGAATCGTTAATAATCTCCAGCGCAACCAATTACAGTTTCTGCATAGATGGTTTGCCAGCCGAAATGTTGTACATAAGGTATCGTGGAATTGCAGCTCGAAATTGTAGCCCCTTCGATTCCAATTAGTAGTATAATAGTTCGCGCGACCGCGAGTATCCTGCGGACAACGTTGCGAAAAGAACGTCATTAAACAAAACATCGGCAAAGGAGCAACCGTCGATGCGGCGACTAATTACATTCGTACAATATGTTATCACGAGCACAACAAAGCGAGCTGAATCCGATGTTATCCGACCGATTGTGTTTTGCCCCGGCATTATTATCGTTAACAATGTACCGTTTACCTTCTAAAACTCTCGACCGTAATTGGCGATAATTAAACAATCTGCGGAAGAAAATGGACGCTCGTGGCCCGCATAACCTAAACGCTACCTAAACGATCCAAATACGCAACGGACCGGAAGAACCAAATATCCGATCAACTTTTCCGAGTTTGTATGTTATGTATTGTACACTAACAAAAACCATTGTGAAAATTGAAAACATATTTTTCTTTTAAATAAAACATTTATCTTTGCGTATTAATAAAAAAATAATTTTCAAAAAATTTTTCGAACAGCAATTTCAGTAGAACATCAATTACATCAAACCACACACAGTAAATGTTGCACATTTCATGTCGAAGATAAAAACCATTGTGAAAATTATAAAAAGATCACTTGAAAATATTTTTTTTTAATGAAAGATTTGTATTTGCGTATTAATAAAAAAAATGGTTTTCAAAAAATTTTTCGAACAGCAATTTCAGTAGAATATCAACTACATCAAACCACACACAGTAAATATTGCACATTTAATGCCGAACACCGAAAAAATTGTTTTAACGAACACGAATTTTTGCGTTTCAAAAAACCGAACTATTGAGCTCAAAGTGAAAAAAAAATGGAGCAAACATCGAAATAATTACTTCCAGATCTCTCGTTAGCAACAATCTGGCTGAAAAACAACGGCCAACAGCGGAAAATGGCGGCGCCGAGCAAAAACGGTAGTTAGAATGGCGAGTAGCAAACCGCCAAGAAAGATTCCATATGTTCTCCCTCACCCCGCACTCGGATGTAAAAAGAATTTCATTAAAAGTCCATTAATGAAAAGAAACAAGAAACAGAAACGAAACGGCGAGGATCAATCATCGTAATTCCCCCCCAGCCCCCACCCTTCGCGCTACAAACAAGTTTCCACCCCTCGGAAGGGAGAGAAACTGTTCCGTAAAAACAAGCAGAGAAAAAATGATCGCGAAGCCGGAAGAGAGGCTGGAAACAAAGGAAGAGTAATCGAGCACGAAATTCGGAGGATTCTGTGATCTCTTGGAAAAAGATATTCCACGGACCGTCAACGATCCATTAATATTTCCATAATTACTCGCGCGTTGCGTTACAAGAGACCGGAATTAACGGGAAATTAATGGCGCGTTTTCTGAGATACTTCTTGATGAGCGTAGTCCTTTTTTATCGAGGGTGTAATTTTCTGGGACGAGAAGCGTTTAACACTACAGTTACCGCAGGTAAATTATGGGATTTTTAATCTGAGAATTGTTATATTAAAATTATATGCACGATTATAATTATTATTATATCATTATATAAATACTCCCACAGAGGAAGTAACTGAATTAATTTTACAATTCATTTGGTCCTTTAACAATTTTAATAAGCTCGCTATAGTACATTAACACCTAGTTATTCTTTTAATAAAAATAATATTCATTTGTAGACTGTCCTTTTTAAAAATGCCTTTGCGGTTTCAATTTTGTCCATTTTCTCGCAATGGCGTAAAATAGACATTATCAAATAATAACACATTTAGCATAAAAAATATTAAAGTCCGTTCGCAAGAAGAGAACGTTCTAGTTCTAAATACTTCTCTTTCACGGTTCCCTAGAATGTTACCTTAACGAGACAGTATACCAACACGAACACAATATTGGCACACTAATACAGCCCTCTAAAAACGCAATATGCAGCTGCACTTTGCATCAAGCCCTAACATTTTCCAGGACCTCTTAGCCACAGTTTCGAACTTGAAACTTGCCTTCGCGTGTCTCTCGGGGAATCCAACATGGATTCCCGAAGGGGTTGAAAGGGGTATCGACTGAGGGGAAACTGGAGACACTAAACCGTGATCCTCTGATTGCATCTGCGACGGTATTAACACATGCAATAATCGATACTCCATCGAAAATTAAAAATTCCAATAATCAACCAAGAACAAAATTTCGGGGTTTTGCTATTGTTTTAATTATAAATCATCACGGGGTCGATCGAGACGAGTGAATGGATGGTTAATTAACCATCGGAGAGAAGAAATATTGTACCACAAACGCGAAAATCGCCAGAATGATAATAACAGGGCTGCGATGTACGCAGAGGAGCAGCCCCGGCCCGTGGAGGGAGGGAAATACGCAGAAGATCAATACTGTCCCAGTGAACGCACAAGACGTAACCACCGCTGCGGTTATTTTCCCGTAATTGCGTTTGCAGCTTCGATTATGCGTTCGGAACTTCGTTTCGGTCGTATTGGCCATGCATGCTTCGACTGCGCTTTGATTACTGTGGCGAACGCAATACCCCTCCCCGAACCCTAACAACCCCCCTTTGGTCGGCATTAGCGTCCCTCTGATCTGCAGTTTTTCTTCCTTGGATCCTCTGCTCTGTTTTATAGATCTTTCGATATCGGGGATGAGTCTGATCTTCGGGGAGTTCGAGCTGTTAGGGTGGAATGGATTGGAACTTCGAAATGGGGGTGGGTGGGATTGTTTGCGAAATTTTCGAGACATTGGAATTGTTTTCTGTGTTTTGGTTCGGAAGCGTTGGTGGATGTTTATTTTTAGAGAATTGGGGTTGATGGAACTGAAGATTTTAAGTATATTAAATTAATTGAAGTTCTGCTTTGTTGGAATCGAAGCAGAACAATGTTTAATTACAGTGGCACATTTAATTGAGGATTAATATTGAGAATTCTGAAAATTTAAAAGGCATCACACGTATTAATACAGTATTTTAATTTATTGCAGTGCTCTTTCTCGGAATGAAACGAATATTACTATCTGATATAATTAATTAAAGTGCATCTCCGTTGTTTAATTTGAAAATTTGGGCTAATAAAATGGAACGTCAAAAACTGTATGAAACTTTTAAACGAACTCTGATTGACTGATAATGTTTTATGTGAATACGATTTTAGCGTCGATACGTGTTTCATTTATGAGAGGCACAAATTGGAATAGGCAATTTCGAACCCAGTTGATGAGAACATTTGGAACTCTATCTAAAACTTTCTAAATTAATGATATATGGGGCGAACGAAATTGTAGTGGTGTTGTTTGATTTATTACTGTTGTTAAATTAATTTCAAAACTTTTATACAGAGGAAATTCCAAACTGTTGAAATCTAGATTGAGATGCATTGAAACAGTTCACTAACCAAAATTTGGGTCTGAGGTTGCATCAGAAAATTTTTTATTAGCTATTAAGTAATCGTGTGAGTGTATACGCTGCGTTTAAGGTATTATACTTGCTTCAATATTATTTCTTAATTAATTGAGAAACGACGATGAAAGCGTAGATCAGTATCTGCTGAAATAATTATTAAAAAAAATGCTCCGAAAATAATTTAACAAGTAAGAGTGTGAGTGTATTTCCAGCAACAAAAATTTAGAAAATATAAACTTAAATTCAGCAGCTAAAATGGTCCACTTGTGTTTCAATAAAAAAGAGGACAATGATACGAGTTTTTTAGTGTAACTGAGGTGTTAGAAGGATTGCTCGACATTTCAAAATTAATTCCTGCTTCGATCATGAGAAAACGATGAAGCGTGGAGTTGCAAAAGCGGAAATTGAAGACGTGTCGAAACCGCGTTGAGCTAACCAAACTCAAAATACTTCAGAAGAATGTTAAGGCGGCGAACTAGACAAGGCGATCCGGTGCGAGACGCTGCGGTACTGCGTATTGTATTGACAGATGGAAAAGGAAAACTGATTCCCGAAGTACCGGAGTCAGTCAAGAGGAAATTTCGTATTGTCGATGTTTTCCGCAGCACACTAGCGAACCAGAGGAATGAAGAAAAATATGAACGCTGTAAAGTCGCGAATTTACGACCACGCTGTAAAAGGGACCTAGTAAAACATTCTGGTACAATCGCCAATTGATTTATCATATCCTCCGTAATAAATCCCGTCGGTTAATAACACTTCTTTTTATACCTACTAACAATTCCGATCTTTAAACTCGCGCCGTGAAAATTTATCACGCTACACGGTATAATTCTCTGATACCGACTGTACATTTAGTTCTCTGCAGTAATAATTGACGTTCAATTAGGTCATTGAATAATTTAATCCCTGGGAACAATTACAAGTTAGAGGATTCGTTAGAAATAATCGTGTCGAATATAAACAATAAATCGATCACATAAGTGACGCATTAATAGGGATTAATTATTAATTCTGTAAACAATTATCGTGAGCTCGTTATTATACAATTTGCTCGTTAATTATTTATGATACCTCGGGAATCAAAGGATTCGCGTGATTGATTTTATGGATCGTCACGAATGGAGGATTTGGACTGCGAAAGTGACAGTTCAGATTGGAAGAATGCACTAAATAAATTATTATAAATTATAGTCTCTTATAAAATTCTTCTTCGTGGACATTCCGCATATTTCTGTGTATATCTATATTTTTGTTAAACCAACTCCTTATTAAAATACTGAAATTTTATTAATGTTGATATAAATGTTGAAATAAATTTTCACAAGGCCACTTCGATGAAATAAAATGTGCAAAAAATTCCTTCATCCTGTCAGAGGCTTTATCATCGTTCGAAGAAGACGAACGTCCAAGTGACGTCTTTCGAACATCTCTCTGCGCGAATTTAAAAAATGAAAGATCCAATGAATGCACAAATTCTCCACATTACTAATGGATACTGATTCGGTGCAGCGCCAGTTGCATTCCAGTGCTCGCGCAGGGTAGAAAATCGCGTGGAAAAAGGAGGCGTTTGAGAGTCGCAAAAATTGGTCGAAAGAGTGCCACCATTTCACGTTTAATCTCTCTATCCTCGAAATCCGCGACACACTTCTACCGTTTCCGCTTTTTCTCCTCTCTCTCTCTCTCTCTACTATTTTTTTTTGTTTTTATCAAAATAATCTGCATCGTGCCGGTCGGCGAAAAAATCACGAAACGAGATCCCTTCTCCGGTGGTAGGGAAAACGCTGTGTCAACACCGGGAACGGTGGAAAATGCAAAAAAGATCTTCGTTCAACGTTTACCGGTCCGCGGCCGCGTTGTTATTTACCAAAACCGAGGGCCGTGATTCGTGTTCCATTTCTTTCCGTTCCTCGTTTTTGTTCCGCGCCGAGCTTTCGTAATTCGCGCCCGCGCACGAAAAAGACAGGCTCACGAATGACGGAGTGAGAGAGAGAAAGCTCTTCTATCGTCAGCAACTGGAATAATTCGAGATAACCCGAAAAAAAATATTGTATCACCAGACGACTCCGGAAAAATTGCGCCCAATTGCAAGTGTTGACCCTAAGCGCCACTCCTTTGTTCCGAGATGAACTTTTTTTTTCTAACCCAGATACTGGCGAAATAAATGGCTCGGCACACTCGCGAATATTTGCCATTCTTCGTGGCAAGCGTAAAAGCACGCGCGATTTCGTCGGGCAATTTTATTAGGCGAAAATTGAATTGTGTCTTTTTCAAGCAATTATTAGGATGCAAAATTGCTTCCTACACGTATAAATTAATTACGTTCCGTTTTAGTGTGAAGTGTGGAAAAATACAAATGGATCGTTGGAGCAATTTTCTTAAGCGGAAATTAAATTTTTTCATATTAATTACTGAGAAGTCGGTGTCCGTGTAAAATTAAAATTCCACAACTTGTTAAACGTTTTAATATTAATTACGTTAGTATCAGTTTTCGCGTAGAATGAAAAAATACCCGCAATTTCTTCGAACGATTTTACCACTAAACATCATATTGCAATGTGAGTTGGCGCAGAAATAAAAATTATCAGTCTCCCTGTGGAATGGAAAAATACGTATGGTTTCCTTAAGCGATATTACCGTAAATATGAACATTTTTTTTAGAAGTAATTACTGCATTACAGACTTTTGTGCGGAATAAAAATCGTATGATTAATTAAAATTTTATAACGTAACAATATTCCTTTTGCTTCTGCAAATTGTTGTCATATAATAATGTAAAGAATTCAGAGGAATTTTTGGCGTGTGTCGTTTTTTCAGTTTTGTTACTCCAACAAAATTGTAATGCAAGAGCGCCATGAATTAGTGGCAATTATGCCCGCGACACTTCGAACTGTTGAACTAACAAACTCGTCGATATGCTAATCCCATCACGTGTTCCTGCACCGTAATCTAGTATGTATGTAACTAATCTACGAACGATACCACCGTTCGGGAGCAGCATTCGCTTATTGTTACATGTATACGATGACAACAAGCTTGTTAACAGTACGATTATCACAAATTTAGCTTCCTTGAATGGTAATATAGTCCTTGGATGCAGCAACAGTCTGAGATCATAAATCTCTCAAGGGTCTGTGTATATTCACACATTTGAACTAACATTTTCGTGCTGGCATTTGACCTGGAAGTTAACTAAGTCAAATGAACAATATAGACGGTATACAGTCTACATTAATAATGTATTTCGCACTATCTCTCATCTCCTTGGATTACCACCATAGCTAATTCAAGCAACCTTTATAGCCCATTTGTACACCATAAAATTATAATTTATTATACTGTAATGGACTGAGAGTTTTATACATTTGTAACGAAATAATGCATTTTAAATATAGTGTTGCGATATAATAAAATAAAATTATGCACAAGGATCCACAACAACCTTGTGATAACTCAACACGTTTCTAAAGCACCTAGAATTATTCTTTACATGTGTAAACACAACAAATGTTTTAACACAACATTTGTTTAATGTTTTGTAACAAATTCAACGCAATGGTAGACAACATTCGGAAAAGACTCCAAAGAAGGGCAGTGGCTGACTCCCTACGTGAAAAATGAGCCAATGGGACGCTGACAAGGGAACTGAACAAATAAAAGGTCACGTGACTCGACGCGCCATTACATTTCCCACGCTTCGTACCCTCGACCCACCAAACCTCCACTTATCAATTAATAATTCAACCGAGGGCTTTTAAACAGAGAAATCAAGCATCCACACCTTCGTCATTACGTTCGCCGGTGAAGTGTCTCTCTCGGAAATTGTTCGGACCGTACTTCCCCGCGCCTCGATTCGTAAAAATCACTCGACAAAGCCCGGAAGAACGGTTGATCCATTAATAAAAGAATTTCCATAGCTCCGGGTTCTCGAAACTCCACTCGTCTGGAACTCTCGCCGAGCCACCCCCGAGTTTCCGCCCCCGTTTCACCGGCACCCGCCGAATCGAAGTCCAATGGAAAATATCGCAACAACAAGCGGCAGCCGGGCTCCAGGAGCCGAGACGCCCCCGCACAAAGGAGCCCGGCCAATAAATCTCGCTCCGATATCGAGGAAAGCGTTTCAATTCCGCGGTCATATTTATGCACTACCGTCTCGACAAAAAGCGACGCCTTAAACGACGCCAACGACGCGACTCGATCGCCTAATGCGACGGCAACACTTCTCGGGGTGCATTCACTAACCGGTAGCACACCCTAATTTTTTACGAACATTCACCTGCTCCTTCTGAATTAACCAAATTTAATTTGAAACGATTTTAATGCTTTCATTATTGAACTCCTTGCCTAGGAATCTTTGAGTTTACCCAATTTTTTACCTAACCTAACCTAACCAACATTTACCTGCTATTTCTGAATTAAACTTGTTTAATGTGAAACGATTTTAAATAATACTTTCATTATTGAACTACTTACCTATGAATAACAAATGTTGAATGTTCTCGGCGCTACGGTTTCGATCATTGGCTACTTAATCAAAAACAATTTTGCAGATTATCCAATATCATCATCGACGTTTCGATTCTAATTCGAATCCTTTCCAAGATGTGTATATTGTATTGCATCTGTAAAAAAGTGTATGTATTGTACAATTTTCAAAACTATTGTTGAGCTATTTTAATGTAATAGTAAAGATTGTTCATGAATATTATTCATAAAAACCAGCTTACTTGTTTTTGATGTGATTCTATATTCAAGTATGGACATTGTGAATTCAAACGTGCTTCCTCGATAATGGTTGTCAAGACACTGAGAGTATTTAGAAACGATCTAGGTTATGCAAATCAATATTGGCGGTAAATTTGAAAGTACACAATATCTTTTAACATTGATGGTAAATTCAATAATTCACATTCAACATTTATTGGAAGAATTTATATAATTAATAATGTGTAATATAAGAATGTTAAGTGTTTTGAGAACTATTAAAGGCTATTCTTTGTTTACAAAGCAACTCATCTTAGCATTATTCATAAAAACCAGCTTACTTGTTTTTGATGTGATTCTATATTCAAGTATGGACATTGTGAATTCAAACGTGCTTCCTCGATAATGGTTGTCAAGACACTGAGTGTATTTAGAAACGATCTAGGTTATGCCAATCAATATTGGCGGTAAATTTGAAAGTACACAATATCTTTTTACCTATTTGTGTGAATATACCATTGATGGTAAATTCAATAATTCACATTCAACATTTATTGGAAGAATTTATATAATTAATAATGAGTAATATAAGAATGTTAAGTGTTTTGAGAACTATTAAAGGCTATCCTTTGTTTAGAAAGCAATTCATCATAACATTACCGGTTCAGTAACGTTGCATAATATTCATGTATCTTAGTAGTTTCATACCTAATGTTTATGCTTTGATGTTTAATCATATGAATTGTTTCTAACAATAACCTTTAATGTAAATTCGCCTCTTTGTCAAACTCCTAATATACATGAATATTATGCAACGTTACTGAACCGGTAATGTTATGATGAGTTGCTTTCTAAACAAAGAATAACCTTTAATAGTCCTCAAAACACTTAACATTCTTATATTACACAGTATTAATTATACAGGGTGTCCCAAAATTCGTATACTTCCCGGAAATGGGAGAGGTTCCTTGGGTCATTTGAAGTGACATTTTCCTTTACAAAAATGACGCCAGCGGCTTTGTTTAGGAGTTATTAACAAAAAACACGGACCAATCAGAGCCCGTCTACAGCCGATTGAATATGGCTCGGCCAATGGCGCCGCCACGCTAAGCGGGACCTATCGCTGAGTCGGACTCCGTTTGCTCTAGCCGCGCTCTGATTGGTCTGTGTTTTTTGTTAATAACTCCTAAACCAAGTCGCTGGCGTCATTTTTGTAAAGGAAACTGTCGCTTCAAATGACTCAAGGAACCTCCCATTTCCGGGAAGTACACGAATTTTGGGACACCCTGTATAAATTCTTCCAATAAATGTTGAATGTGAATTATTGAATTTACCATCAATGGTATATTCACACAAATAGGTAAAAAGATATTGTATACTTTCGAATTTACCGCCAATATTGATTGGCATAACCTAGATCGTTTCTAAATACACTCAATGTCTTGACAACCATCATCGACGACGCACGTTTGAATTCACAATGTCCATACTTGAATATAGAATCACATCAAAAACAAGTAAGCTGATTTTTATGAATAATATTCATGAACAATCTTTACTATTACATTAAAATAGTTCAACAATAGTTTTGAAAATTGTACAATACATACACATTTTTACAAACGCAATACAATATGCGCATCTTGAAAAGGAATCGAATTAGAATCGAAACGTCGATTATGATTACTGGATAATCTGTAAAATTGTTTTTGATTAAGTAGTTAATGATCGAAACCGTAGCGCCGAGAACATTCAACATTTGTTATTAACAACATTACGATCGAGATTCAAAAAACGTATTTTCCTATGAATCTTTGAGTTTACCCAATTGTTTACCTCAACTAAGTAATTAACCTAACCTAGTTTATCTAACCTAATCTAACCAACATTTATATATATACCTGCTCTTTCTGAATTAACCAAATTTAATTTGAAACGATTTTAAGTAATACTTTCATTATTAAACTCCTTGCCTAGGAATCTTTGAGTGTACACAATTGGCTGTGAACTACCTATGACGTCCTCATAGGTCTGTTAACTCATGTTCAACCGTTATCAGTTTCCAGGGCTTAAACGAACAGCTTCGCTGCAAGAAAATTGGAAAGGGGCGTATATACTTCGGTCCAAGTTAAATGTATTTCTGTAAATATCTATACACTCGGTTATTCGATAAATGGGACGCGAAACGGAGGTTTCGGGACCGCGCACAATTACCTAACGAGGCCGAACAGCCACACATCAATACCCGGACACTTATCCGGGGCAATCGAGTGAGTGGCCTGCTAGTTCTCATAGGAACCGCGCGGCGAGCAGCTTCAAAGGATACACTTTATTGCTTCCCAAACATCGAGGACTCTGTATCCTTCAATATCTGCCGGCAAACACGAGGATCTTAAAAATCATCCGACAAACATGAGGGGTCTTAAAAATCATCCGACAATGCAGCCTAGTCGGTCCGGTTCCCAGGTCACGGTCTGTATCAGCAATCTACTCCTTCCACCCCGCAAGGGATTTCACAGAGAAGCTTCGATTCTGGGCCCCTAGATCTTTGATCCCACGGTCAATCGAAGTTTTCCCGTCGCTCTATCTTCAGGGCTTGATCCGGTCTCCTTTCGGTTTATCGGCTAGGTAGTTCGCGAGGTGCTCGCCCATTAACTCACCGGGACCACCGGGTGCCTTCGTTCGCGCGTGCAATCGGTTTATTCCGCTTTGTCGAAGCGAAACGAAGCGTTAGGCTTCCCGTTAGGCACCCACACTGCCAACAAAGGACAATGCTCGTGGCAGGAGTCAATGATTTCGAACGCCTCGATCGATTTATCCGGGCATCCATTGCGGAAACTTCGCCAATACGATATGGAGGATTTTATCAGACAGTTGCACATTACATGTCCGATTATTAACAATACCAACTGCACCAGATATTACCGCAATGGTATTAGTGTTTCCACAACATAACGTCATTTAATTAATTAATTGGTTATCGATCGCAATTTATCTTCAGGATATTACAATTTTTTATTCGCGGCGCAAAGGTTCGACCATTTACAACAACAATTAGCTATTTTGTGAATACTGGATTCGAGAACCACGTCAGCTATTAAAATGTTTTAATACGAGGAAAAGAAAGGACCTCTAAAAATTTGTAATATCCCGATAACATCATCTGATATGCAATTAACACTAAAATAGAGTAAAACTTGCTTGTTAAATCATCGCACAGCCAACAAACTTTTAGCATCGAATATTATGCATCTCGATGAAATATGCGTTAACAAATAAATTCGATCATACCTGTAAATATTGTTTTATAATTAAATGCTACCGTAAATATCGCACACGGAATCGAGTAAATATTTTTGCATGATAATGCGGATATCATTGTGCGGGTGGGAGTTTAAAAAAAAGAACGTTAACATTGTGCTCGGGGTTGTATTATGCAGGGGCAGCGATGTCGATAGTTTGTGTTGAGAATTAGGCTTAATTAACCGTGAACTGACTATGCGACAGAATCATTTAGGGCAGCACTGTATGGGCACAAACAAGACCTTAGCGCGCAATTGTACGGAGCGGCGCTTGAATCCTGTTCAAACAGAGGCGGGAAGGGGCCGTGTGAAAGGTGTAATTAGAGTACTCAACAATAACCCGGTCACTCGATGACAATAATCACTGCCGCGGCAGTATATTACGCAACCGAGTTCATTACGAGTGACGGACGACTGTGCGCGGTGCACACTGTAACGAAGTTTTAACGGACCAATCAATTTCTATCGGATCTCGGCGCGAGTAATTAAAAAGTTTATGAGCGTCGAACGATAATGCTGTTTATTTAAGAATAATTACGCATCGAATTATCGGCCGTCGGAATTTACCGCGGCCGTTCGTTCGGCCGATTCGCGTCCGAAAAAACGACGGAAACCGATTTTCACTAACTTTCGTAAACCCGGTGATTAACAGACGGGGCTTGTAATTTGACACAGGAACGGCTCAATCCGCGGGCATCTGTGTCGCTCAAAAATTTGCAATACCCTTCGTTAACGAACTTTTATTATTGTTATTTCTAGTAAATGCGCGGATGGTTTCCTGTTTCAGGCTTGTTCGGTCGCTGCTCGATTATTTCGAACGCTCTTCGTTAGCCGAGTTTCGTTATTTTATATATTCCTTTCTTTGAAGTGATAAATATATGCGTATAAATTTTTTATCATGTTTCGGGTTGATTTGCCGAGTTGAAACAGTTTCGACAGGCTTCGTTAGCGGAATTTTATCATTTTGTAAAATGAATACGCGTTTCGGACATTTCGACGTGGAGCGAGGTTTTGAAATGAATTTTTTCTCATCTCGAGTATAACGCGAGTCTTCGGAAGACCATATTCAACTATTTTTATACGACTTCAATCTGCACGTAATCTTCTTTTTGTTTAAACGGTGAATTACATGAAATTATTTTTACTTTTGTTTTTCCATGTTCACGTAAAAGGGAAGAGAATTGTACGCATACTTGTAGCTTTGATAATAAAATAAGATAATGCAAACTATTTGTTTTTACTTCGAAGTATGTTATCAACAATTAATAACCAGACTGCAAACCTTCGAACAAAACGAATATTCCGTGCAGTAACTGCAGAAAATTGGCTTCGAATATTTGACAAAGTAATGTTCCATTAATCTGCCAATTTTGTACTGCTTTCACTACTTTACACAGCAAAGCTGCCTCAAAAGGTCTTCATTTATCATCCCGTTTATTTAGTAAAATTATATTCTTTTCAATTCAATATTCAAACGCGTTCTATCATATTATGCATTTATTTTACATTCGTTTTCATACCATGTAAGCAATTTATATTCTGTCACAAACATTGCTCGAGTGCCCATGGTAAATTAAATATTGCCAAAGCAGTAGTGTACGTACGCTCAATTTGTATGGAACGAAGTATTCGTTGCACGGCTGCATTATTTCCATTTCATTAAAATCGTTTGAAAAAAAGAGTTGAATGTAACTCCCGTGCCGTTCCATTTATATAAATTTTATTTCTACAATGCTTACACATTTTGTTAAAATTATTCAAGAGAGAAACAAAGGTTCCTTAAAACAACAAATTTTCTCGAATGTAATTGAATCATTTCTTTTGGAGTTCGCACGTAAAAAATAATCTTCATGCAAAATAAAAATTGTCCGAGTCAACTGCGAAGAATCTCTTTGAATAATTTTAATGAGTCAAGAACAGCATAATAACGTCCTTCAATTCGTCCAATGTTTTAGCAATTTTTTATTTGATTAATCCATTTTTGTCATAAGTGCAGCAATGACTGAACAAGCGAACATGTTAGGTTCGATATTTTTTTCCACTGTGACGCATGTAATTATGTCTGGCGCTTGTTCGCCTGTCGAGACAATTAAATCTAAAACTCGTGGGTGGGCGACGGTGTTCTTGTGACCCGTACATAATGGATGGGCCGCGGGAATCACGAGAATTCTCGTGTCTCGGCTGCGAACCGTTTAGACAGGGCTATGTAACGCAATTATTATCTTTGCGCATCAAGATCGCAAAGCGCCAATGCGCGTACGCGTCCTCTCTCCCTTCTGTGTTCCGATAACGGTGTTTGACAGCGTTGAAATGGCCCGGGTATCGTACCGTGATTTAGGGGACAGCTGTCCGCCATGATCATGACTGTTTAGTTAGGTTACAGCGACCTGTAAAAGTCCTCAGAATATAACGCTACCAAAAAATTGTTTAACTATTCCCAGTGTCATTTTGTGGGCTTCGGAATTTTTTAAAAGAAATCGGTCGACCACTTTGTATCGAGTTTTCGCGTACACATTTCCAATTACTTGGACTACATAACAGAATTTTTTCAAGTTGAAATATCTAAAATTGTGGGAGTTATAATCTTTTGAGTCAAACAGTGTGAGAGGGTTAAGGTACTGTTCAGTGCTAGAGCGTCATTTTCGAAACCTTTGGAAATATATGTAAAGAATTCGGACGATTGTTTTCATATAAGGTTTTGCATACATATTTCCTATTATTTAGACCATACCACAGAATTTTTTCAAGTCGAAATACTTAAAATTGTGGGAGTTATGATTTTTTGAGTCGAACAGTGTGAGAGGGCTAAGGTACTGTTCAGTGCTACAGCATTATTTTCGAGACCTTTGGAAATATTTGTAAAGAGATCGGACGATTGTTTTCATATGAGATTTTGCATACATATTGCCTATTATTTGGACCACACCACAGAATTTTTTCAAGTTGAAATATCTAAAATTGAAGAGATTATAGTTGTGGTAGTAAGTAGACTTTTGAACAATTCATGGTCCGACCAATAATTCGATAACGATTCGGGGTAACGGAGATTCGAAAAGAAGATAACGTGAGAGGAACAGAGACATATTAATTGCTATTCAATTTTGCCGCGGTGCAAACAACAGTCCATAGTAGAAGCCACGAAAGCCGTGAGGAAAGAGCCATTAAAGGTGATCCCCGGGGGTACTCGAGTCACAGGGAAATTCGGTCGGTTCATTTCGCGTGATCGTTTCAACAAACGCTCCATCCGATGGCAGCCTTGCAAGCCAATCTTCCCTCGGGTTATTCGCATGCCCGCATACCGCATAACCACAACTCACGTGTCCTACGTACCTCCATACCCCATGCACCACGTTTCCCACTATAGTGATACGGACACGTCTATACAAGAACTTTCCCCCGCTTCTAATTTCAGGCTCAAACGGTCCAGCTCGCTCTGTGCCGTGTCTTCTTCGGGAAGTACAGAGGGCTAAGCATGCAACGAAAGATCAATTGATAGAGGCCCTAATCGGACGCTGCACGAAATCCCCGGAACAATGCGTGTTCTGCTGGCTCCCGGGAACCGGGAAATTGTGCTTGAGCGGGACCGTCGCGGTCGGGAGCTTGAAGAGATCCCGAAGATCCGTGAAAAGTAGGAGAATGGGGAAATCGTTAGAGATCGAGAAATTTTCTCGAAATTAATTCTCTGATTTCTCTGATGCGTTAAGAAAGTGAGAACTTTCATGTTCTTGCCACTGGAAAATTGCAATTTGCAGATGAAACTCGTAAGAAATTGATCAGCAGGATAATTATAAATTGGTTTCTAACTTTGTGAGGAAGAAATTGTGAGGCACTCTTTAATAAGCTTTTAAATGCCAAAACATTTTTTCAAGTTTGACAACTTTTGAGAACAACTTTTTATTTTCACCTTCCTTGGCCTCTTGACTTGATTATAAGTGGTCCTGCAGCTTCGTGATTCGTAAATATTTTTTAATATAAAAATTACGAAATACTGTCTTACATAGACACTTTTACATGCCAAAAAATTAAGTCGATGGTTTTACAAAATTATTAGTACTCTTCAGGAAATCGTGGTCCTTCAGATACTTTGTAGGGCCAGGAAATGATTCTCGAGTCTCGAAGAAAATTGGAGGAATTTTTCAAAGATCCTGAAGATCCTGAAGCTTCAGAAAATGATGAAGCCTTGAGGAGATGATAGGCTCGAGAAATCGCAGATCCGTCGTCCCAGAGAAGATTATGATCCGTAGAAAATTTAAAGAAGTTCCAGAGACTCGAGGAAGCCCTGCTAGAAATTTCACTAGAAATTCAGAGTATCCTGACGGATTCGAACATAGGTGTAGAGAGATCTACGAGATTGTAAGAGATTATGAACTGCGAAAAATTTCGAGAGAGAGAGAGAGAGCGAGAACAGTGTCTACTACAAAGAGCTTGGGAACACCACACCTTGGAGACTGTCCCGGAGGCTCTAAGAAATTGGTAAAAGATCCCCGGGACTTACAATAGAAATTACGAACTGCGGGAAATTCGAAGAACTTCGGGAAGTTCTTGGGGGATCTTATAAAATCCAAGAACACTCGTAGATACAATACGATTTCACGAAATTGTCGGGACGCGTCGGTAAAGATTGTCCCGGACCCGACAAAATTTTACAAAGCACAATACTCTGCGGAGAATTCTTCGGAAAGGATCGCAGAGGGCAAAGAAACACCATCAGATTCGAAGAACAGACTTCGACAGACCAATTTAAAAGCACATTTAAAAACCTGTTAATAATTTAAAAACGATTGAAAGGATTTCCTAACATGTTCATGGAAAATTCAATTCTAATTTTACTAATATCGATTATTAAATAAAGAACGAAAATCTAAAAACTCTAAAAAAAAGCAAAAAGATTTCTAAGTAAAAGAAACGTGTGGAAATTTGAAAAAATACAGGAAATTGAAATAGTCGTTACTAAAAAAGGTTTATATTATACTAAAGTATTCTTAAATGAATAATTAAAGAAGCTACGACGTACTAAAAATTCAACATGTCAGAAGCAGTCGGAAGACGTCGATAAAATTTAACGGAGCTCAGAAAATTTTTAAAAAGTAGCAGGGTTCGAGGAATTTCTGGAAGATCCACGGGGAACGATATAATTCTGGGTTCGAGGAATGATTAAAGAAGCCAAGGGTGATCTAAAATTCAAAGGGACTGGAGAAGGTCGAGGGCCGTTGACAGATAAAATTGTGAAGAGCCGCAAAGAAACGCTCGAGGCGGAAGGAACGATCAAGAGACTCGTCGATCAAAAAAGATGACAAACCGGTGTGCGGCGAGGACGCGACAGGAAATTCCTGTGAGATTCTAGAGCTCTGCGAGACTGTGGTGGTCTCAAAGGGTTGCAGGGCGCCAAGAAATCCGATTAGATCCGTGGTAGCTGGTCGAGAGGATCGTCGAGTACGATGACGAGTGTTGCGAAAAAATTCAAAGAAACTCCCGAGAAGAAGCAAAGGAACCCACCGCGAGGAATTCGAAAAATTCGGAGATTCGCCAGGGCAGTAAATATTCGGTTTCCGGGCGGAAAAGTTGGCAGCCGTTCGTTCGGTGGCCGAAAAATTTGGAAAGCGTGAAACGCAAACCGAGCATGCAGAGTTTGATCATTCCGCGGATTCGTTTATCTGCGACATCGCGGACCGTGCATCGGGGGAAATTGGTAGCGGGGAGTGTTGGATCTGGTTTTTCCTTTTTTCCATGGCCGCGGATCAACTGTTATTATCAATGCAGTGAGCAATTTGCATCTGCTCGGTGCCGGCGCAATTGGCGTTATTAAACGACACGGACCACCGGACTCGATCTAAATCGGTATTCCCGCGACATTACTCATTAAACGAAGTTGCCGGCACGTGAAAACGCAATTCGACCCGTCAGCCTCCGAATGAAAACGCGGGAAACGAAGACACCGCGTCGGGCACACTGCTGGAAGCCTCCCCCCGCTTCAAATTAAACTGCCCGTCCGCTCTCTACAGGTCTGTACAACACTGGTTTGAAAGTGGTATGTAGTGACATTGCTATAAAAAGTCGAGAAAATCCGGTATACAGTTTTTTATCCATAAATGTCCCAGATCTATCCCCACTACTGCGGGGTTATCCCCTTGAGGGGCGGGAAAGTCGAGAGGCCTCGGTCGTCGAGAAGTATGACATCATGCGGCTCGGGTATATCGGTGAGACCGCTTAATCGGATTTTTCAACTTCCTTATTTTTCATTATTTTTTTATGGGACTTCGATGGCCATATTTGTGGCATTTTTCTGATAAAAATCATACCAAACATGGTCATCGAAGTTCCATCAAAAAAATAATGAAAAATAAGAAAGTTGGAAATTTGGTTTAGTTATGTTTACTTCTCTACGTTCGGAAAAAGTCAAACAATATTGTCCGTGGGACATAAATGTCGCTCGGCAGACCCATGCTGGAGACTTATATGGATAAAATACTGTACATTGCTGGGAAATAATATTCTCACGCCAATGATCAAGGAAACGTTACAGCTACACATTCATAATGTGGCTCTTTAAAGAAAGAACAAAACATAGTATGTAATTAAACAATGTATAGGTACATTCTGATGTTTTTCTTGACCATGACTGGCCGAATTTGCTTCCAGAAACATTTACAGGACGTTCTAGAAAAGATTTTCAACTCCCCCGGCATTCTCCAATCGCCAACAGCCTCACCGTCCACAAACTACGCTAATTACACCTAATATCACCGAATACCATCGAATTAAAATCCCGTCGGCTGACTATCTCCAGCGCCATTTTCCATGCGCAAGCATTCGGTTATCGTATTCCGGACCGCGTTCGCTCACAGGAATACAATCATACGTTTCCCCAACACCTACTGCACCTCGTTTGGGAATTGCCACGGGGACTCGCTTATCGTTCGGATAAAAATCTGCATTTTTCTCTGACCGAAAATTCCGTTCGCGATTCTCCAATGTCCACGCCCCTCTCACTCCATTTTCAGAACACAGCGCGGACGCATTGAAAATTCTGGTAAACAAATTTTACCGTTTAATCGTGTCGCGACAGCCGCTCAAAATGAGCGAAACGCTAAATAAATTTAATCGTTTAGTCGGAATTGTCGAGCGGAAACCGGCGGCGGCATCGATTCCCTCGCACGATATAATTATTCGCGAGCCTCCCGCGAAAACCGTCGAATAAAATTTGCCGGCAGGAAGGTTTCGCGTGATTGATGGGGACGCGAACCTTTTTTTCCATAGGCAGGACAACTTCCCCGTTGGCGATTATTGCAGAGACCCGCGATTTTAATAGGCAGTTGCATGGGTGACCGTTTTTTCGGCGGCACCACAACGGTTCACCTGCGTATGCATTGAAGGCACGTATCGCGATCATAAGGATTTATGTGCGACCCCTTTTTGCGTTTATCTGTCATCAGCGAGTCGCCATTGTGTTCGCAATTTCACCCAAACACTGTCCGTGTAATATTCTTCAGAAAGAAGCAAAATTCAAAACAAATTCGAAAGGCTCCAAACAATAATGCAATTTAACCGATGCCCTATGGCAAAGCATTAGTGATCAAAACTTTAAACGGCAATGTGTTATGATTATCGATCGTAAGATTGTTAACAACAAGATTAACAATAATTTTGCTAATTTGATTAAACTTTCTACGTTTCGATCTCTATTAAAATTTACAGACGCAGTGTTTCTTCTTTCTTGAATAGGATCCATGTTAGGATCGAAACGTAGAAAGTTTAATCAAACTAGAAAAAATTGCGTTAATTTATATCTGCGATTATTTAAACTTTTTTTTTTCATTTTGTTATTTAAACGGCAATATCTCGAAAGTGAAAGTATGTGACATGGGACGTTCTTCCGGACAGCCACAGATATCATAATCAATATGGGAAGAAATAAATACTCAGTCTACCTATAAACAATTAAATTAAACTGTCACCGTTTTACGCGCGCGCAATAATTCACACCGGCAAAAAACTGTCGGCACTCGCAGTCCCATCACCGATGGACAACTGGCATTTTGTGCACATTCCGAGGGTCATAAATATTATTCAAAGCGCAGGTAGACAAAGGTTCGTCACCGGTGTTAATTTCCCGAGAACGAGACGAGGTCGACCCAGCTTCGTCTCATTTAAATTAAAAATTGCACGGCAGACCATAAACGAATGGAAAGTCCGTTAAAATATATCGTGGGCGAGAAAAAAAATGTTACGAGCTAATAACGGTTCTCGATGTCCACTACTTGAATAGGCCGACAAATTCGCGGGTTATTGTTCCATAGAAATTTTCGTAGGTTCATTCGGCGTTAAATTAAATGGCAAGTTTTAATCGAGCACCGCTATAATTTTTATACCTCGCGAATGGCAAGCAAAAAAAGCTCGAACGTTACGCGCGACGCGACGCGGCCCGCATTCGTGTTCAGCTTCCGCTCATTGAAAAGTGTAATCGCAATTGTTAAATTACAGTTTACCTTTTGCGAGAGCTGACGCCCGTAAAATATTGAAATCGGTTAGAGCGTCGTTTTCACCCCCCGTATGTAAAAACGATACGGAAACGGTCCTGGGACGCGTAAAACTTGCCCGAAATGTTTTCATCCCCGTGGCCCATCGATTTCGCTGGCGACGGAACCTGAAAGTAGAACGTCACAGACTAACCGCGACAGTTTAAACAACGTGCGCTTCATCGTGACGTCTCTACGGCATATTTTTCGCACAATTTGGCATTTTCTTTATTCAATTTATTTTGAGAAGTTGCTTAACTGCGAATCTTAATGCAAAATAAAAATTGTCTATATAGATGGTACGAAATGAAGATTTAATTAAACTGCATTTCCTCTTAAGATAATTGAAATAAACTGAGAATAGCACAAATAACAAATAAATTTTCAAAAATAAAACATTCATTTTGGAATATAATGTACATTTTAATCTACCTCGGATCTCGATTATTCATCGAGCCTTAATTTATCTGGGCTGTTCGTCTCCCGATCAATCCGGTTAATTGAGGTCCCACTGTAATATTTAGCCACTTTTAATTTCAACGATTCAGTTGTGTCTTAATAGGTATACAGAGAGGATTAAATACTGGCCACGTGCAGTTTATAATTTCATAATTAATTGATTGATTGCAACTGACTACACTGATAATAAATGAGAAGAAAATATCGAAGATAAGCGAACGAATTTATGTTATACCAGCAAATATATTGGACATACCATTCATTTTAGTCGAAAGTACATAGTATCCAGAGTCTGACAGTAACACAAACGTATCGCGTATTTGCGGCTCGGAATTCAGTTTTATTTCCGCGAACGCGTAAACGGCAATAGGACTCGGCAGCGTATCATCGTTGTTCGCGAACCGTAGAATTCGATCAAGCTCGTGTTTCCCGATTAATTCGACTAATCGAGCTTCGTTTCGAGTGCGAAACACGATCGACTATCAAGAAGCTCGTGTTCAGTGATACCCGACAAACCTAACCGCCACTCTCCGCAGTCGCAATTACGGCTAGGCCGCGCAGCTTTTATCCGATTCGAGCAAAACGATAATATCGCTACAGGAATTATTACTTAACCGGAAAATGAGAAGGGTGGTTAGGGGTGGTGAGAGGATGGTCCTCGAGCGATATTATATCGACGCGGGTGGGAGGATGGGCGTATCGAATCCCGGTTGATTGCGAACGCCGCAGAGGATAATAAAAACGCGATTTAAAACAGAACGTAATCCGTGCACTTTGGCCGCGGGCCAAATGCGTGCTCTAAATGCGAGTGTACGTGCGAACCGCGTACTTTTCCATACTTTTCCATCTAATTTACATTTCCCGAGCAAGTTTATCTCTGCTCTTTACGGTGCAGGGTGCAAGAGGGTGAACACGGGGATGAAAGGGGTGGCGTCATGCTTTTAAACCCTCTTGCGCGCCTCTTTTCCTAAACAAGAATGTGCAGCATCCTGCGAGTGATGCAACTCCACGGATAAACCCGACTCGGTGTCGTTTGCACCTTCTAATGGGACGTATCGGCGTTTCTTTTCTGCCTGCTGTCGCATTTCCGGTATAGTATTCTCAATTGCGGATTAACCCGTCACGATGCTGTTTCTCGGGTGTGCGAACTTATTTATCTTTCTCGTAAGTTTATCGATTATTCGTTGACAAACTGCATTCTATTCTCCAAAACAATATCAAACATTAATAATATACGAATGCATTTAGTATTATTATATGTATCAATTGAAAAATTTTAATGGATTGCATAGTTGTTTTGAATGCAAAAATGACATTCAGTTATAGGAACTATTTTTACTTTATTCCTGCTTTCTGCAATCAATGCAGATATTTTTGTCCGCTAGTGATTAATAAAATTTCCTGCATCGATTATAAGTGTTCTTAATACTGTGAATTTTATGCATTTACAAACATTGTTCAAATGAAAAACAGTAAAAATCATTTAAAAAATATTAATATACATTATTTCCAGCTTTTTACTATTACTGTAGCGTCAGTAGCTACAAATCAGCAGTAGTGATTAATGTATCTTCAACACAGTGGTTGAACCATTTCAAAATGAAGTTGAAATTGTGTGTGATAAAATATCAGTATTTATTCAATAGCAATCTCCCTTTATCAATAAATGCCAAGATCTTTTAATGTTTCTCCGGTCTCTGACTTCGCAATATATGTTATTGGAAATAATAACGATTTTTTTTAATACTTTTTACGCTGTTCGCTAAAGCCTCTGATACAGTGAATAAATATTTATTTAATACCAGCTCCTCTGAATATATAAATATTTATATTTCGTTCAAATATTCTCTGTTTAAAATGATGTAGCTCGACCAGAGAAACCGATAGTATTTTTGCATATAGAATTTTTCGGCCGCCAATATGCAAACCGTTCTCTAAAACTGATAGTGCTTATTATACTATCTGTGTACGAACAAAGACATTTAAAATAAGTCTTCGTTCTCAAACGATCAAAATTATCAAAGAAACAAAAAGAGCTAGACTTCTGTTCAATATTTTATTCTAATTAAACTGCGAATATTTAACAGATATTGAACAGAAGTCTAGCTCCTTTTGTTTCTTTGATATTAGATTTTTTTCAATATTTTGGCAATATAATTTTCCAATAGAAATTAAAACCTTGTTTTCAGTAGAAGCCTTTATAGATTTGAAACAAATAAAAATTGGGCTGAAATATCATTCAGGGGACCAAAAATACTCAACTTTTCAAAACAAAAAATTTCATTTTGTTGAATATTTATAAACTTGACTTTGTTTTATAAAATATTTTTATAAAATATATATACACGTATAACTAATATAGTGCTAGAGTCGTAAAACTTTAAATTCTAGTGCACGGTTAAAAAGTTATACGTGAACAAAGTTGCTCGATTTCAATCGAATCTGAGAGGCTAGAACGCTGCCATATTCGTATGAATTTGTTCATCGAATTTTATAGTATTACATTCAGAACAAATGAACATTTTTGGTCCTTCGAGTGAAAGTTTAAGCCACTCGAGTACTACGGGTTAATAATTTGAAAATATGTTTATTTATGTACGCCATGAATGCATAAAATCGACTGTTTAGCCGTGGCACAGCAACACACACAGTCACGTACCAGAAAAATCACTGTACATCATACGAAATGATATAGCCATGTCCACATTCTGGAATATCGAGTATCCCGGACAATATAAAGCTCGGAACCCGTATTTATTCGAGAGGTCGCCGCAGTCAGAACGAAATAACGAAAAACCTTATTCAGTGCTGGACCCACGTATTTACGAAACCATAAAATTATTTTTAAGTAACGGGTGCGCGAAAGTGTACGGTCGTACTACATCGAAATCGAGGGCAGAGCGTCTCGGTTATATACCGCGACATCGAGAGCCGAATAAAATTTTTATTTCCGATAGTACTCGGTGCGCGCAACCTTTTAAATTATTTCCCGAAGAAGAAGAAGCAGTCGACGAAGAAGAAGAATATAAAAAAAAGAGGGGAAGAGAAGATGGTTACTTTATTCATTTGCCGCGAGGGGCTCGCAATATTGTACGCTGGGGGGTTGCAGGGGGTGGAGGGCGTTTGTAAATTTGACGATACTCGGAGAATTAAAGAATACTTTACGATGCAGCGGGGTCCCTAAAATTTCTCGAACTCCTGGAAAAGGAGCCGAGCAATTTCCTTAAAGGCTCGGTGGTCGCGCGTCTCTCTTGCCTTTGCTGCGCCGCGGCTAATTTTCCGCCGTTCTACCGGCACGGAACTGCGCCCCGTGGCATTTCCTTAAAATTCCAGCGAGCTTCTGTTTTTCTTCCTTTATCCGCAAACCGTCCGCCATTCCCGAGCTCGTAGCTATTCGGGCGGAGGCGTTAGCATTTCGCTAAAGGTGGCCGGCCACCCCCGATTACCATCGCATCCGCCCCCTCGCGATACTGTGAATGGCCGTAATCGACTCGAAACGCCGAACTCGATACCGTATCTAAATGGAAAACGAATCTCGCTGCTCATTCCGCCACGACTCGCGATCGATATCTCGCGATCGATAGTCGCTGCCAATTTGTCTTGGAACGTCGACCTAATTCGTATCTCGAAGGACATTAATCTCTTCATTAAAAACAAAATTCTTCTTGCAAATGTCAATTTGTCTACGTCTACGTACTTCACATCTTTAAGGAAATGAATTTTATTATTAAATACAAAGTAACGTTCTTTCTCTCGGGACGAATAAAATGGCGTATAACAAGTGCCAAGAAAATCTGACCGGTAAGGCCAGGGGAATAAAAAGAGAAAGAAGAGTGTCAAGATGGGCGATTCTATATGTATAATCAAGCATACAGTATATACCTTGGAGCTGTTATGTAACCAAGCAGATAAAGAGAAGGGTTGCACAGTTGCCAAGAAAGGAGATGATTGGACAGTGAAGAGGCAAGAAAAGGGTGTCAGTTGAATTCCACGAAAATCTTCCAGAAAACCATCGAATTCCGGTTCCAGAAGAAACGAAGACATCCGGTTCTCTTGTTCCGTGTAACTAGATTGTCGGGTACCGAATAAACGGTTCCACGGATCCCATTAAATTGTTTCTCGGATGTAACCGAGAGCGGCCACGGGTCTGACGCGATGCGGGTGGGCGTAGGCGCGGCGTTTTCGGTTTCGCACGTTTTTCCGTGTACACACTTAATTTCCCAGAGGCGAGCCACCACCTATTCAGTTCAGCTGGCAGCGTTCCAACAGAAGTGGCTCATATATAGTCGGCCCGCGGTTCTTGTAATAAATCAGAGCGCCGATAAAAAACCATGGAACTTTCAGCGTCCCTGTCGGAGAGATCGATACACCACCGATAAATAAAATGCTTAAAAACCGGCCAACACACCAGCCACCTGGTGTGTTACTTCTCTTGTACTTAATGGGCTCGGGACACGAGTGGGACACTTACACGATGCACTTTTCGTCCGCCAATTGCCGACATTTATATGTTGCAGGACGTGCACCGATACACTCTATTAGTATTACGTGCCTTTGAAACGGAAGTCTTTACTTGGTTACTCAGTGATGATGCTAATGAATTGGAAGAATTGTAATGTGTGACACACACATATACATATATATTTTTTAAAAATTATACAACACATATATATTTTTACAGACGCAATGCAAATACATCTTAAAAAGGATTCAAACTAGAATCGAAACGTCGATGATTATTTGATAATCTGCAAAATTGTTTTTTGTTTTCTCAGTAGTAATTGATCGAACCGTAGCGCCGAGAACATTTAACATTTATTATTAACAACATTACGATTGATATTCAAAGACATATTTATTAGTTTGCTACATTGTTGGAAAGAGAAATATTTACTTGGTTACTCAGTGATGATGCTAATGAATTGGAAGAATTGTAATGTGTGACACACACATATACATATATATTTTTTTTAAATTATACAACACATATATATTTTTACAGACGCAATGCAAATACATCTTGAAAATTGTTTTTTGTTTTCTCAGTAGTAATTGATCGAACCGTAGCGCCGAGAACATTTAACATTTATTATTAACAACATTACGATTGATATTCAAAGACATATTTCTTAGTCTGCTACAGTGTTAGAAAGAGAAATATTTACTTGGTTACTCAGTGATGCTGCTAATGAATTGAAAGAATTATAATGTGTGACACATATATGGTTTACTACACAAAGTGTGATGACATGTATTAATTTGCTACATTGTTTGAAACAGAAATCTTTACTTGGTTACTCAGTGATGCTGATGAATTGAAAGAATTGTAATGCGTGACACATATTAATGGTATACTAGACAAAGTATGCTGACATGTATCGGTTTGCTACATTGTTTCTAATAAGAAATATTCATCTGACTTTTTCAGGTAAAATGAAAAACATGGTCGCGTGTCGATTAAAGCATAGTTCCCTTAGACATGGTGCACGAACGAACCACGAATGAATATAAATGATCAGGGCTAAACATGAAAATGTATTTGAGCAGGCAGAGTTTACACATACACACACACAGTGGCAGGGGCTCAAGCGAAGCTCAGGACGCGACGCGACGGGGTATTATCGTTGCATAATTTAGATTTGATTTATGAATCGTAACTCCGCATCATCCGACCGTTTATTTCTCGTAAACGCGGAAAATAAAGATTCACTCGGGTACTTAGAATTATTTGCTTTGGTCAGCGGGCCAGATAATTATTCCCGTTCCCTTGCACACTCGTTTATTTAGCGAACTCTATAAATCCGCAGTTTATCAGCGGACGCGGTAACATAGCTCTGCGATTATTACTCGATCGCAGTCATTTTATCCGCGCAACCGTATTTGCATTCGTTTTCCTTGTGTGACGTTTAGGGGAATCTTATTAATATTAATACCGTTATTATTAATGCACGGTATTCGGGAGCACGCCACGTGGTTAATAGAAATGTATAAATTTCGTTTCGTACGAGAATCGAATAGGCGAACTGTATGCAAATATTGATTCCACGATATGGCACTATATTAAATCGAGTTAAATTTTAAAGAAATCTCTATCCGAAAATTTCAGACGTAGCGCACAGCACTGTTTCAATAAAAACATTGAAATATCTTTTTAGTATATTCGTTACTCAACTGAAATAATATTTTAAATTGAAATTAGTTAGTTTTATACATCGGCAAAAAGATTTTAATGAAAATGGAACTTCAAAGCAGCTTTTTAAGAACGCAGAGAATTAAAGTTCTCAAATGGTACTTCAATTAGAAATTAAAGTTTATAGGTAACATAGTTGATTGGTAGCAGCGTTTTAATAAAATTGGGTCTTTAAAGTCACTTTTTAATGAAATGGGAGTTTACAGCAGCTTTTGAAGAATCCTTAGAGGTAAAGCCACGTCCTCGTATGACATGCACATTTAATTTTCCTAAGGAATCCAGGTATACTTTACAGTGCTTACACGAGAACAAGAACATAGTCAAATTTTAATGAAAAATGGAACTTCAAAGCACGTTTAATAGAACAGGACGAGACAATGCTTCTCTATCTTTCTAATAGATGAACCAATGAAGATTCAGAGCATATTCGCTCCGAAATGAAAACGAAGCATCGGAGAGTAGGAGAAAAGGGAATTTAAGGTGGGTTTTCAATCGACGATCGCGCAAAACGATGACTGGTCGGGTCAGCGTTTTGCCGGGGAGCGCGAAAAACGCGAGCAATGCCGGTCGTTAGACGATGATGATGTTTTATTCAAGGCGGCGCGTTAAATCGCAATAAATGCGGGCAATTCTGTTCGGCGAGTTTACACATTCCGAGGATACATAATGCATCGCGCATTCAACGCGTGGAATTCATGGCCCGCGACGATGAAATTGGGGTTACGCGATAAATACGGCAGCGGCCTCCGAAGTCGGCCTTCCATTATCCGGCAATTTTTTTCATTTTCCACTTTCCTTCTACCCCCCGACGTTTTCGCACGATCCGAATCTATCGGCGATCGTAATCGGTAATTAACGAGACCGGAAATCCATTTGGAATAATTAACGTTATTAGACGGCGACGTATTACTTCGTCGCCGGAAATGTTTGTCGTGTGACGGTTCAATTAAAATACTTTCGACACACACTTTTCCGCACCGGCGCGACTAATTATCGATGCGAAAATTCAATTAGCACGTACGAACCCCACTTCGCTCTCTTCCGCTAACGAATTTCTGATGGCTTCTTTCACGGGCTGCTAACAGGTTTTTCTTTGTCGTTCTAGCGGGGAAAATATTGTTAAATTATTTATTGTTGCATTATTCTCTTGCATTTCGCGCCATATTAGCGTGTACAGGACGGTGCGAAATTTTATTTTCATATTCAATGTATTTAATATTGTGTCAACTACAGTTTAATAGGCTGCTGTCCGTATTTAATAGTCTGTCAGCTATGTTCAACAATATGTTGCACATATTCAACATTCTACTGTCGATACAAATTTATTTAAATGAGCAACGTTCATTTTTAATGCAGTTCACTTTTACGTAGACTTGAAAATTAAAATGAGACTAGAAAATTAAAACAAAGCGCGATGCAATACTCCTTGTTTTACTTTCGCACAGTCTCTGACCTACTATCTTGTGTCATGCAAATTTTCGCCCACTCTGCGCATCCTAAACAAAGAGATTTACTGGAGCAACGATTACGAGAGAGAGTAAACTTTGCGTTCGTCACTAAAATGTTTAGAATTTCGCCTACATTTCAACTCTACATATTTGTGTATGTCTTGCACATTTTCGCAGTTCCTAATTAATATCTATTGTCCTAATCGGACATGCGTTTACAACAAAAATGTAGAACAGTGCAAAACATTTAAATGTTGCTCCTTTTTCTTGCAATTGATGCAGATCATTTTTGTTTTGCACATTTTTGCAGTTCCCAATTAATTTCTATTGTCCTAATCGGACATACGTTCATGACAAAAATGTAGAACAGTGAAAAACATTTAAAGAAATCAGAAACACTGTTATATCGTTTTAAGTAGACTAAAATTGTTAAGAGAAGGAAACAATGTTGCTCCTGTTTCTTGCAATTGATGCAGATCATTTTTCTTTTTCACACAAAATAATTAATTACTAAAATCATTCATTAGCTATAATATAATAATAAATATTAAGTAACTAAATAGATAATAATAATTGAAGAACTGCTACCCGTCGCGATGTTTGCGCACTTCAGCGAATCAGCATTAGTTAGTTGCACACAAGTCCATACAAATATAATTTCTGCACCGGCGCGCTACGGCGTTGATTTCGTTGACGCGGTCGAACCAGTTTCGGGCGATTATGAACGCCGCCATAGTGCCTGCCTAGCAGGGAGGACAATTCTATACTGGGAATTCCTTCAAATCCCCCTGTGGGATCGATAATGAATTTCATTCGTGTCACTGTTCCGGAGATAATTTATTTACCGAGGCGAATTATCGTCGGGATGGCCAAAGTGTTGCACAGCGTGTCGAATTGATTCAAAACGAAGATCAATGCACGGCGCGCGGACAACGCGATCGTAATTTATTTATTCGTTGCCGCAGAAAATTCCGCCGGGCCAATGAAAGTTTCCGAATCGGTGCACCGTCGATGACTAATTATCTACTTGCACTCTCGACGGTCATAAGTACGAGTGGAATCGACGCGCTCCAAATTTCCAGCGCGTTTGTCCTCCGAGTGAAAGTTGAACGATTTTCCCTGGCCCGATGAAAGCAAAATTACTGACATTATTTTCCACCTTTTCGCAATTTAACTGAAGAATCTACAAAAAGACAAATCGATTGCAAATTAATTATTGGCACTCTCTAGTTCAGTATTATTGACAACAGCGAATAACTTAGCTATTTTTTGATATTAATTTTAGAAAAAATGCGAAAAACCGGTGTTTTTCACTCGCTAATTATCCTAAAAAATATTCTCGGCAACATATTTTTAGATAGTGTTGGTCTCCACCCTTAAGTGAAACTGCACAAGTAACATTTTTCAAGCAACCTTCAGAATGTAAAATCGAAGTATGTTCTCTAAAGAAAAACAAATATTTAAAGACGGCAATATAAACAAAACTTTCTTAATACACTGAGTTTCATAAAGACATTTTTGACAAATCTCTGCGAAACGGGTAATTATAGATTCCCGAACCGGATCTCCGGAATCCCGGCAAAATTGGGAGATCCATCGTAAAAATTCGGGTCAGACGAATTCCAGCGAGGACTCCGTATAAAAGTTCTTCGAGCCGAGAGCCGAAGGGAATGGGGGTCAGTGCTGGTTTCCTGAATTCCTGGCGGAGTCGCCGGAAGATTGAATTTCCGCGGGCAATTTACGGATCCGCGGGATTTTCTAAAAATGGAGGACCACCGCCGATGATCGCTCGGAACATCTGCCGGCCATCAGATCCCGCCGGCTTCCATTTTGTCGCTTTCATAGGCAAAAGCGGGGGCAGGCCGTCGGGGGTGGCGAAGGGCGGACACCGATAACCGTGGCCAACGTGAAACGATGAATTCAGCAATTCCGGTGAAACTGCAGCGATCGGGGTTAACGATTTACACGTAAGCCACTGGTGCCGATAGACAGACCGCGGCCGGATCGTTTCTCTCTTCTTTTATCTTGACCAGGCGCGTGTAAATTGTTTGCCTTTGTTCCGCGCTACGGTATCGTCGATTTCACGCCGATAGCTATCGAGTGGAAAAGATGAGGATACACTGTTCCTCTATCTTTTGCGGTCCATTGTTCTTCGTACCAACCCTTTAGGGACGTCTATGCACGGTGCTGAGTCTGAGCAATGTTTCAAAATTGATTAGGTACACGTGGAAGTCGAATGATTAAAAATTTATTGCAAGTGGAAAACAGGAAATTGGAGTCAGTGTTTCTCTATGCTTCGTGGACGATTCTTGAGCGATAAAATACTTAATAGAGATAAAAATTCACAAAGGATAAATTCTACACGATTGAATGAAATAATGTATCTAGTCCTTACCGATGAACGAAAAATGCAAAGGACCTGTCCAAATTCGCCAAAGTGAAGAAACTAACTGAAAAGAATAGTAAAGTTTCCCTTCCTGATTAGAAAGACCTACGGAGCGTCCCCCTCGCAGGGAAAATTGGAAAAGTGTTAAGGGGCTGGTTTGTGACGCATAGCGGGATCTATAAGGAGAAGATTACCCAGCGATCAATCAGCTGTTCAAAGTTCGTTCAAGAGCAGCGAAATCCCCTGGGTCGCAAACAAGCAAGGTAGAAACGTACGGCCAAGCAGACGGATAAATTTCAGCGAGCTGGAGAGGGGCACTATCTGCTCCAATACGTTAAGAATTAATCCTAATGCAGTCGGAATTACCGCGGATTAGGGACGATACACGAGGGTCACGAGGATTCCTGACTCGAGCACTTATAGTTCGACATGATTTGGGGGCGGCCGGTCAGAAATTTAGACGAAGCAGGGACCATGTAAATCAAGAAGCTGCCCGTTGCACCCCTTATCTATACAACCAGGAGAGATCCAGTCGCGTTTCTCAACCAAAAATTCGATGGCCTTTCCAGTCGAATTTGCATCTCCGGCAACTATTTTCGAATTATTTACGAGCTGCAGTGTATAACGCCAAGTTGGGAAACTAACGGTCAGACTACTACAGCACTTGCTAGATGTAGGTGGAAACTTCGAGACCGAAATGTCGCTTATATCGTGTAACAACATTATTCCTTGATCTCTTATCCGGACAACGAACGTAGAGAAGGGTAGCGAGCAAACGAAATTTTTTTATTTTGATTACTGTTTTGTAAATCTTTGACCAACATACTGGTGACGATTTTAAGATTAAAATGAGTCCAAACACGACACAGTTTGGACAATATTTACTCGTTTAATCCACGATATTGTGGGACCTCGAGTATCCGAACCAATCGAAACGATCTATAACTTGGTTGTTCTCTCGAATATGCTTGTAAAATTTTAGGGGATTGTTTTTCAAGCACTGCGCTGTTGGTATAAGAAATCGATTTATCATCTGACCTTTTAAAGTAGAAGGACCACTTAAATTGCTAATCGGTGAGTCGATACTAATCACAGAAATTTTTTATTGCGATTACTGTTTTCTAAATCTTTGACCAACATACTGGTGACGGTTTTTAGATTAAAATGAGTCCAAACACGACACAGTTTGGACAATATTTACTCGTTTGATCCACGATATTGTTGGACCTCGAGTATCCGAACCGATCGAAATCGGAACGTAAAATTTTAGGCAACTGTTTTTCGAGCACTGCGATATAAGAAATCGATTTATCTGACCTTTTACAGTAGAAGGACCACTTAAATTGCTAATGGAAAGGCCGAAGCTTGAAATCGGCTTCTTTTAGATGCTTTCGCGCTCGAAGATTCGGCAGTTCCAGCGGTACGTGTAACGACAGCCTGGAATGGGAGTTTTATTAGGTCAGGCGCGGCGTCCGCGATCATTTCAAAATTCAGCACGAACGATCGACTCTCGGTTTCGAACAGGTGCTCCGAACGGCGAGTCGGAAAAACGTGCAGCTTTAATTGCAGACGTGGCGGACGTCCTGCAGGCGGCTGCGATGTTTTCGGTGCGATGGCATTACACGCGCCGTAACTCACCGATACACCCGCGCGTTTATAAATAATTTCGTGAAATTAATTGCTCTCGCGCGTTCCGCTTCCGTAAAATGATGTTTCGAAAAGTTTCACCGATTCGACAATTTCGAGCTTTTCAGCTTCGTCGATGATGCACGAACTTGAAAGCCGGAAAATCTTGAAAGCTCGAGAGCTGGAAAATTTAATCTCATTAGCTATAAACGTTGCACCAACGACTCTTACGTCGACTAATTCTGAATACCATAACAAAATATTATTTTTGTAATTTTTTTAAATTTGAAACTACTAATGGCTATCACGTTAAACACATTATTTCCGCATGGTTATAACGAAATGAAAATCGACACTGTTTTATTTCGGAGAGCCTGCAGAACGGTTCTATGTAAAATTCATTCGTGTAGCTTTCAGCTTAAAGCAGAATAAATTCCTAAAGCACGAAGTTTGACGTCTGCTTCGAAATTCTGAAGAACTGAGAAAGGCGATGGAGAGAAACGACTTTAAAATTCGTACGAGAAAGTGAAAACTTCATGGACGTACTTTGTTAATACAGAGCATAAAGGAAGAGCATAAGAGTCTATTTCTGTCGATTTCTATGTTTCACAGTTCGCTGGAAAACAAGATTATTTATCATAACTTATAATTGAATGAACACCGTGTTCAAGTGATATATTTATTTTCCATTGATCTCAATTTATTCTCGAATCGTATGCCATAAATACGTGTCGTTCAACTTGAATTATTTATCCCTACTAATTCCGATTCAGGACAGAAAAATGGATTGGGTGATTGGTCTACCTCTATACCTGGATCGTATCCCCTTACCCCGAATAAATCAGTACCGCCATTCCCTATCGATCCGAGCCTCATCTCACGGTTCCCATCAAATTACCATCTCACCTGTATTTACAAAAATTCCCGATGGAAACAATCGCCGTCGCGGAGAAACGCGAGCACACGCTCGTAGCGCTCGAAATCGATTTCATTGAAAATGAAGCTGCGGAGGTGGGTCGGAGGGGTGGGGGATGAAAAAAATTTTATTCCGCCTTTTCGATTCGGTTTCGCATGCTGAATCACCAGGTGGCCGGCATTGTGCGGTAAATTGCCGCGCAATTTGTTCTCGGGCCGCGCAACTATCCAAAAGTAGCGTTTCACGAGTGTTCTATCTGGGAGGATCTAGGAACGGCGTTCGATCTAAATAGGATGGAAGAGCCATTCTCAGCTGAAACAATGGCGCCCTCGGGGCCCGATAATGACGCGCGGGGCAATTTTTATTTTCGCGAGTGGCTTTCGCAACGTAACGAAACCGAACGAAACGACATCGTTACCGTGCGCGGCGTTCGATAGGTACGGGAGGCTAACGAAGCATCTGTCTGGAGATCGGGATCGCGGGACAGAAATTGCCCGCGGCAATTCATTATCATAATCAGCCCGCGCTGCATTCGCCGATTCGATTCCCAGAACGGTGTACCCGTTAATGGCCTCTCCGCCACATCCGAGATTAATACAAGCAGCACCGGGGGCAAAGCAGACCCAAGCATCAGCTACGTCTGAAGGAGAATAGCTGATGCTACTTCTGTCGTTCGGAAACGCCGCAGCCAGTAGCTCTCTACCAATTCATGCCGGAAGTCGTAAAGTTTGTACACTGGCTCCGGAGCGTCCCGAAGTCTGGCAGACACGGAATTTGATGGGTCGCGGTGTTTCAAGGAAAATGAGTTCCGGCGAACACCGGGAAACACACGGGAGCACCGCTCCCCTCTGCCCAATAGAAACTCGATTACTTTCTTCCGAGTTAAACCTAATTGGCCCCGTTTATACTTGTTTAGCCATCTGCTCGTGAAATTCGACATCCTCTCCGACTCATCGACCAAATTCGCTGCTAATTAAACGGCTTCCTGTTATTGTAACGCCATTTTCCTTGATTGAAGTGCAACGTGCTCGGTTGGAAGACGAATTAACGTAGCAGGCCATAGATCTGAAGAGATAGTGATCTACGTGTAATAAATTAAAATATCAATTATATATCTGTTTCGTTAGAAAATATGTATTTAGAGACCAGTTTAGTTCTTTTACTTTCGTCATTGCATAATTGTTTGCTTCAGATCATCTAAAATTGTAATCCATCAGTAGTGTAATAATATTGAGGAATCAATGAATGCAATTTAAAATGTTGTATTATTTTCAGCCTATTAAGTATGTTGAAAAAGACAACTTTGTAGTTCACCATAGATAAAGGCACTGAGACCGAAGCAAATAATATACGTATGATATATGCCAGGTTTTGAGAACTTCATTTTTGTAGACTACGATGATCCCCACAAGTCTACAAGAGCAATGACGAAAGAGTAAAATTTTGAGATAATACTTCTTGATTGAATAAATTATTCAAATTGAAACTGTGGCCATCTCGTCTGCTGGCTCTCTTCCAGAAACCATTATTGTCGTCGTCTATATTAAACAAGGAAGAGTTAATAGCGCATAATTTTATTTTTCATCAACTGGAACATTTAGACTGCAATAAACAAGTTTCCCAATACCCTCCGCGAATTTTAAGAACTTTCGCCGAGGAAAACTTCAATAAATCTGAACTTCGTGTACTCGAATATTTGGAAAAAGATGAATAAAATTCTTCTTGGAGAAACTTTGTATTAAAGAATGTTTCAGGAAGTTCCAATAAAGTGTCTACCCCTGTTTGAAGGGGATGGTTCTATTACTAGCCGAGATAATTAAAGAAATCTGTAATAATTAATACTTTGCAAGAAGGTTAGAATAAATCCAGTGGAGCTCTCATTTGAAAATTGTTTTAATACTGAATGGTAATAGCATGGTAATGTATGCAGACCTGCAATTTAATTGTTTTGCGAAGCTAAATGTTTTTAAAAAATTTTATAACGTGTTGGAATTCGTACAAGTATCCTATCATTAGTTTGTACGAAATTTATTGTACATGATATTAACTTGTCTTTTTATTTCTCGATCGTATGTTTAAACTCGAAATTAATATATTGCAAAATTACTTTCAATTAAATTGACCGAACCGGTACGCCAAAAACATGGTATATGATTTTATATACGAAAGAAATGTACGAAGTTAATACACACACAACTATTATACAGTTAAGAATTTCCCAAAAAGGCTTCCGAAAAATTTATGGACTCCCAGCGGCAGATTAGAGAGTCGCAGATGAACCGTGGCGCACAGTTAGCTCCATTTATTCGGGCGAAAGAAGGATCGGCCCGAAATCCAAATTAGTGTCAGCTTCCAGGGAGCCTTTTCCGGGAAAGTTGTGCCTAAGATCTCGACGTTAATACCCTAAGCGTCGACTCAGCTTAAGAGCCTGGGAATTGCATGAGGAAAGCAATTAGCTTCTCGCGAGCCACGGTCGCGCTGTACTTCAAAGACTGCGAGCAACGAGCGCCTCGTACAATAAAGCATCGCATGACGAAGGAAAGTGAGTTTCGCGTGGACGGTGGTTCCCGTCGATAAATCCTGGTTAACCTAACAATTCTCTCACAACATTACGCAAGCATAATGCAAAAGAAAACGTTTGCGAAAAAATGAAAACACGAACTGAAACACATAATTGAAATTTAAGTGGTCGTGCGTGCCGAGGAAAACACCAGCGAAACCTTCATTCGTTTTGCCAGGCTTTGACAAATTCGGCCGATTTTCATGGAAATCCATCGAGCCCAGAGACTTACGCAACCGGGAATTCGAGAGAACGAATCGAACGCGAAGACAGAGAATTTTACATCCAAGATGGCCCCGGGTTCGTCGCATCCAGTTCTCATACATTCTTGATACAGCCAGATACAGGAAAATGGAGGGAGCCTCGCATTATTTATTGCTCGACATCGCATCCTGCAGCGTGGCCCGTTTGTTTAATGGAAATTTTACAACGTGTAGACACTGCCGCCTGCCGGCTCTTATAACTTTCTTTCGGCTACAGGATTTCAGCTGTCGATACCGTTAACCACGCAATTTGCTCCATTTTTTTACACCAATAATTTTCGGAAGAATAATCTCTAAACTTTGGATTTCATTTTTTTTAAATATTCCAGCTACTATCTGATAGTAAAAATAAATAGAAAAAATTTTCCTGCTACTATCTGATTCGTTACCGATCCTTATTATATATAATATTAATATAATATATTTTATATAAATTTATATAATATATAAAATTGCCAATTTTGTGTGTGTATTGTATATCATCAACTTATAAGTGTAAAATAATTTACTGTTATTTAGATACTAGTTTAATTTTTGTGTACATTAGTTATAAAGTACACTGCAATATATATATATTTTTTTAGTTGCGTCATTTTTTGTATGAATGACGATATACCGTACTGAACTGCCTCTTGGTCAAAGTCGCCAGATGATGGAAGCGAGCACAAATGGAGGTGAAAAAGTTACGCCCTCTCTGCCAGGGGATAGCGTCGAAGAAGGGGCGGGTGGAGTGAGGTTACAAATCTCAGGATCAACTTCCGAGAAGACCCTTACTCTAGTACTTCTCTTTCTTAACTACATAATAACTACAACAACTCGATCTCCAACAATTAATTATAGAATAAGCGATCCGAAATCGAGCGTGGTAGTGGCACGCTTGATAAAATGCGCAACAAAACTGGCAATTTCTCCAACTCTTCAAATCCTTCGAGATTTAATTCGTTGAAGAGACTGATCAACACAAGCAAGTTTTTGTTTAATCTGCCTGGTAAATAAACCGGGCTCCAACTCCGCGTCGAAGACGGTAGTTCGCCCGAAGATGTCTGTCGTCTTGGACTCGGCGAAGTTGTTTAATACCAGTCGGATGTTAATAATGATCGAGCAGTCCAGCTTAAAAGTTTCACCCCCTGAAATAAAGCGACGTCGTTCGCGACACGACTAATGAAAATCCCTGCTTATCACAATACAATTTTCGAAAATTTCCCTCGGCGAAGTTTCGCGTTGCGCGACCGTTCTCCCAGCAAAACCCGAAGATAGCCAACAGTTGGCCGGGCTGAACGATCCCGAATCGAATCCGGAGTTAGTCGATCAGGTCTCTGAAGTGCATCGAAAGCTGTAAGAACACGTACTCGAGGTCAGCGATTCCGAACAGAGCCTCGAAGACGCTCGAAGCCGCTCTACCGGGCGAACAGTTTCGAAATCCAATTTCAACTTATTTACATACATATATCCCTCTCATTCTCTTTCCTCCGGTCGCTCTCCTTCTTTCTCTCCGCGGGATATACAGATATCTAGACGTTTCAAAAGCGAGTTTAATCCCCGGTACGAAGACGACGAAGTTGCCGGGGAAATCGTTCGCAAACATCACGTCGTTATTCAGCTTCTGCTTATTTCGATGCAGTTCTATGCGTCTCTATGGGCATGCGAATATTGTGCTGCAGTTTTATAGCCTGCGACGTTACGAACGCCTTGACTACGCGTGATTCGATGTCTTCGTCGAGTGTTGTTAAAACCGCTTGGACACGAGTCAGCTTATCTTTTCTCCACCCACTTCCTTTCGACATGTGGCATACGCCATTCTATTCGTTTTGATATACTGAATACAAAATGTATGTCATTTTTGGCTGAAATACATTTTGAATTTTGTGTATACGTGTAGGTCCGTGCTGTGCGTGTGGGTCAACACGATGCGACCCCTCGTCCACTGTAAACAAAAACAAAAACTAAATGAAAATTTAGAACACGCAGACTGTAGGCCCTACATTTTCTACATATTCTAAATTTTCATTCCTTTTTTGTTTTTGTTTACAGTTGACGAGGGGTCGCATCGTGTTGACCCACGCGCACGGCACGGACGTGCACGTATACACAAAATTCAATGTGTAGTAACTGCAGTTTTTATTACCACGTTTCTATTAGCTCGCTTTCTTGTTTGTCTGTTCATTATTCAAAAAAATTTTTTTTTAAGTCTTAGCGTTTCGGAGAAAATATCAAGTAAATATTTACCTTTTCATCCCCCCGCGAACTACGTCATCGCGTTCAGTGAGCCCCACTTCGCTCGACTCGTCCCCACTCCACGGACCCATTTCGCCCCGACGCGCGAACCATCGGTAGTGTAGTACATCATCGCGCGACGATCGGGACATCGCTTTGTTTACCAAGTGAAACTTACAGTGAGCTTAGTGAGTATACAAAGTATAAATAAAGAGTGATACAAGTACTAAAACAAGACTAAGAAGCAGAAAAAAGGAGCAGTTCGTTAATGATGATTTTCACAGGGAAGCCACCAAATCATCAGGTATGTCATTGAATATTTTGCGTTAAATATTTTCTTGAAAAAGTTAAAAAATTTGTTGATAGTATTATATTATGAACGCAGCCATCTATTTGAATATGCTTAAAAATAAAAATAAATTTTTAAAAATACCACGTTTTTAAAGGACTAAAAAGTATTAAATAATTTTTCCTAGTGCCGCACAGATTCCTACTATCCTCCTACAGATAGTCCTGAAAATTTGTGATTGTGAATTTTAAATAGCTGTGAAAATGTACAATCACAAATTTTCAGGACTATCTGTACGAGGTTAGGAATCTGTATGGCACTAGGAAAAATTATTTTATACTTCTTAGTACGTTTTTAAAAACGTGGTATTTTAAAAATTTTATTTTTATTTAAATAATTATTTTTCACGAATATCTCGAAAACTATTCATTTCAGCCAAAAATGGCACATACATTTTGTGTTCAGAATGTCAAAACAAATATTCTGAAGTTCAGCAAAAAGTTTAATTAAAATCGACAACCCCGTTACACGTGCCACTTCTCTGTGTGAGATAAAAATTGTACGAAACAATTAAATTATTATCGTCACGACTCTCGTAAGCACGTCTAGTATATTCCACGGGAAATACTTCGCCAGTAAAATATCAGCTCTTTTCCGGTGGGGGGTTGAAGCGTATTAAAAACAGCATGCTCTTAGTGAAGTGTGTACACGTGGCTGGTCGGAGACAGCTAAAATCCTCGATGCGGGCGAGAGAGATAAAGCGAGGAGACCAAACATTCGTCGGGTCTCCCGGCGGTGCTGCTCGAATGTTACGGCCCCGGAATCGCGACGTCGCCCGAACCCCTTTATTATTTCCATCGCTCGCTTCTCGCCGGTGTTCACTGCTCGCCGGTTCGTTCGACGCATAACAAACTCCGCGGTGCAATTTTCAACGGTGTGTGCGGTTCCGCGAAATTTAAAAGCCGCGGCGTCGCCCCCAACTCGTCTTGTCGCGCGTTAAAGGGACAGATTTCATCGTGGCGGTTCGTGTCCCGAAATTATTCATGGCTTTTAATCATACCGCGGGATATTTCGGTCAACGGAGCGGGATGTAGCACTGGGGGCTCTCGTGTACTCACTCTCTCTCTCTTTTTCTCTCTTCCCGACTGCGTTACATCTGCGAATAATCCATTTAGCCGAGACATTTCCGAGAGAAAACTTTCTTGCCGTGCCGGAAGAGCCGAACTTCATGGTAGCGCGGCTGAATGGAGTGATTAAGAAGGGACTGAGAAATTTAACCTCCTCGTACATTTTTAACGCCAGTTCTGTTCTACGAATTCCCAGCCGAGGACGTAGAAGGGCATTGTTGCGGTTCTTGCTGTACTGGTAGTGCGAGGCTGTGTTCAGTTCTGGTTAGACGTAGGCCAGGACCGCGAGGATTAAACTGGACCTGCATTTCTTATGCTGGTTACGTTCTACGTACTTCAAGGTGGAAATGTAGAACAGCTTCAACATTTTTGTACTTGTCGCTGCACTAGTTACTCTGAATTGGGTCTGGGTAAACTCGTTTTTCTTGAAAAAATATTTCTTCTCTCTTTTCGACTGACTTTTGCATGTAGAATTGAAAATTTAACATTCCGGGGAAAATCAATGTAAAATTTGTAAAATCGTCTTGTAACCAACTCAAAACTTGTAGCCAATCGTCAGAGAACTTTCAGCCATGTTCGATTGCATTGGCGTTATAATGTAATCGAATTTGAAACCACTTTCCGATAGAGACTTGAAACTTTAAACATAGTTCAGAACTGGATGACCATACAATATTAAAAATTTTTTTTAACTGTGCGTTTAGGAGATAAAAACATATCAGCAGAGTATCTTAGCGGGCCTAACTAAATACTCTTGGTAAAAATTTTTTTTAAAACCACGCTTATATTAAAATGCACTAAGAAGTTTAGTCCTCCACACTTTTATTTATAGTCACCAATATTTAAAAATATTATTTTCTCCTTCTTAGTGCATTTTAATATAATCGTGGATTTTAAAAAGTTCACATGTATTTTCTTTTTTCATTCAATTCTTCATAGTTCCCAATCCGTTGTCCACTAAAATTAATTCTTATTGGCATATCCAGGCTCCTCCATTCTCATTCATTGAATCAACTCAAGAAAATTAGATGGCTCCGTGTCTGAGAAAAATTGTTACTTGCAAATCAGCGAAGTGAATGTGTAAAATATTCGAAGCCTATTGAGGCGACGATGGAATTGATTTATCCAGCTCATCCTCCTTTGGTGGAGGTTTGCCATTCATCTTTGCTATAGGATGTATAGGCTAACCGCTCTAGCGGTCCGCGCGGCTATAGAGTTCCAAACCGCGGTAGGTCTAGCTTGGCATGCGGTCAGACGAAACTGGGAAAAACTGTACATATCGATCGCCGATTTCCCCCGATTTCACCGAGAATCGCCGCGTGTCCGAAATGAGAAGTTTCTCTTCTACCCTCTTGAACACGCTACGTGACACGCGCGCGGATCGGCTGAAATTTAACGCGTGCGTTTAATAGCGAACGATTTTATTTGCATTCTGTTCGCGTAACCCAGGATTCGAACCCATGCGCCGTACATTTTTAATGATCGAGCAGATATCGCTATAAATAATTGTCCGTCCGGCGACCGGCGCTACGTACGAAGTGAATAGACGCCGCACGTCGCGCCGGTTCTTGTATGCAGATCAGCGTTTTTGTTACGGCGAACGCGCCGGAGTAGAAATTAAACACAGGATTTTATCTCCGGGATCGGTGCAAGCATCGTTAAACCCCATCGACGCTTTTGTACTTTTCTTTGGAGCTTATTGAGAGCCCCTGTCGTTTGTAAATGAATTTTACAAAGCTCGACCCGATCCGCGGAAATTATTTTATCCCGCCGCAACGCAAGAGGCGAATATTATTCGGAAATTGTAGGCGCTATTTTTCTGCTCTTCTTTCTGCTTTTTAATATTACAAAGATAAACTAGGGAATAGTTTGAAACACTAGATGCGTTTTAAATTTTTGTGATATTCGAAATATTAATCGTTGAAATGTTACAGGATTAATTAAATTTTTGTGATATTCGAAATGTTACAGGATTAAATTATTCTAGTGTTAATATATTCGATATATTAGGCTCTATAAAAATTATTCTACTATTAATATGTTGGATATATTAGGTACTAGTAATTAAAATATTTTAATGACTACACTAGAGATTAACACCTTCTACAATGAATTAGAAATTGTTACGCCCAATACTTTAAATATTTTAAATTGTTTCAGATACTATATTACGCAATATGATGTAACTCAAAATATTAACCATATTTTGAAATGTGTTTTATCTTGTGTATTATATATTTTGAATGTTAGACTTCGGTATACTTCTTGACTTGTAATATTTAGAATAGCAATAAGGGATATTATAAATAATTAAATAATATTTCTTGCAATCTCTCTTACTTGAATTATGTAAATCTTTTGAGAACGAACAACATGGTCTCACAGAGTGCAACAAAGCATATAGATCATTCCGACTTTAATTAAAAGCTGTGAAAAGCTGGACCTCCAAATCTTTCTAGAAGAGCTGCAAAAATGTAACTTTGTTAAACAGATCGTTTTATTAATTCTATATAATTGTCCTCGCTTCAAGATTCATATTTTCTGGTACAGATATATAAATTATTATAACGCATCAGTAGTTTATATAGATTATAATCGGATTACGAAATTGTTTTCCATAATTGCATGTCATATTTCATCAAAATTAATTTATTATCTATATTCACAAATTACAGTGGGTTGTAATGTTTATAATTAATGTTCAAACATTTATGCAAATATTTATACATGATTTTCGAGAGTTTAGGATCGAGTAGAATATTATCCATTGCAGCAATCATTTCATAAATATTATAAACCGCAGTCTTAACCTACCTTAAACGCACAGTACCATAAAACAAAATTGAAGTAATCAAATTCACATGGAGCGTAATTCCTAGAACTCATCTAAATGTTCAACGTATACAGTCTCGAAAATCCATCTGGCCCCCATAAATTTCCCAAATGATCTACACAATTATTATACAACGCCACGTGTTTCTGGAGCTAGAATAAAATAGCTCAGAACGTGTTCATTCAAAAAATGAAAGAAATGATATAACACACACAATTTTTATCGTGCATAAAACTCTGCAGTCTACTTCGCAAAAATAGCGAACAAGCTTGAACGAACTCTGTAAACCATCGTTCAAGAAACGAGTTCACATCGTGAATCGGAGCGACGACGCGAAATTTCGCGGGTCTGGAATTTATTCAGGTAACGAAATTGCAAGCCTCGGTTTTCGCGGATTTCGCTCGCGCGCGGATTAAATAATTAACGCAATATTCCGGCGCCACGCGTGTCCGCCTCTGCACAAAGGAGCGCTCGTAAAATGCCGAGACGATTCGCGAAACCGTCGTCGTCGTCGTCATCATCGTCGTTGTACGGTTCTTAATCCGATCGGCGCGGTGCACCGAGAGGACGCCTGTTAGCACGGCTGTACCCATTGTTAATCCATAATCGTCGGAACAATGGCGGACTCGCTCAACCATAAAGCTTTTGCCATCGATAGATCGAGCCGAGTCTTCCAATTCGGAGAAACGTTTCCCACACCATCGCAAACAAGGCTGCTGCCGAATCCCGTTGATCCTGCACGCGTTCGCGACTACAAATAGCTCCGGCGAAGCTGGTTTCATTCACAATACGCGTAATACCGACTGGTAATTAGACAACGTTTCGAGAGACGCCTAATTAAACCGGATAAAAGTGTTGCGCGAATTACCCATTGTCATTCTGCATGCTAAATGCATTCGAATGCTGCTTTTATAAAATACACAGTGTGCCAAAGGACGATTACTGTCTCAACCATTATGCTATTAAACTTGGTATCCACTTTCAATTTCTCTTTAGAACTTCTTTAATATTCTTGTTGGCAAACATCATCATTATTGTAGATTTTCTGCTTTTGAATCATTATAGATTAATTTACATTTGAGGAATCAAAATTATGCATTAATATTATAATTATTGTAGAGCAGAACACGATTGAATATTGTAGAAAATTTTGAACTTCTTTAATATTTTTGTTGGCAAACATCATAATTATTGTAGATTTTCTGCTTTTGAATCATTATAGATTAATTTACATTTGAAGAATCAAAATATTCAGTGCTATTATAGTTATAGAGTAGAACACGATTGAATATCGTAAAAACTTTTGGAATTTCGTTAATATTCTTGTTGACAAAAATCATAATTATTGTAGATTTTGTGCTCTTGAATCATTTATAGATTAATTTATATTTTAGGAATCAAACCATGCATTGATATTATAGTTACAAAGTAGAACATAATTGAATATCGTAGAAAATTTTGGTTATTGATATAACGATAGAGAAAATACTAAAAATTATTGTTTGTCATTTTTTTATACGGGCAAGTTAGACCAAAGCTTGGTTCGAGGCGAATTAGAGAAAAATTGGAACGATTTGTATTACAGTGATTTGGTCAGCGAAATTCTTGCAGGGCCGTCAATGCTCAGTCATCGAAACGTTGAGGGAAGGTTGTACAATACATGGCGCTGGCAATTTGCACGTTGCCTGGCCGCAATGCATCACGAAAATTGGCCATCGGACGTGCATCGGGCTCGTGACGTGCGTTTAAGTCCTGGATTAATTTCTTCGCGAGCGGACGCCGCCGCCCTCGCACTCGAATCATCGGCAATTTTTCAAACGTTCCTCGCACCTGTCGGCGGCGACACGTGCGCCACCGACCAACAAAATTATCTGCCAGACCCGTTTAGTTCCAGTGCGCTGACCGTTTCCACGGGACGATGATTCAGATTTCTATTTTTGCGAAGGAACGCCGAAGGATTTAATTCACGTCCATTAATCGTTCGTCGAATTTCTCGCGATGCTGATGGAACATTTACTGGGCACTCTAGTATTTCTAATTGCCAATGCTGTCTCTTATATTTAATATTATATATTTATTATTTTAGAATCACTTATCACGGATTTTTTGTCGTAATCAATTTTACGGAACGTTACTTTCAGTGTTTCTGTTCTTCGTGTAAATAAATTATTATTGTTTTTGACTCGCATTTTCACTCGCTCAATTATGGATACGGATTGTGTGAATTGAAAATAAATAATATAAAAAATTAATAGTTGTCACTACTGCAAGAATTATTAAATATAAAAATCTTTTATGTTGCATCTTTCATAAATCGATTCGAATTTTATTTGTGTAAATTATGTTAGGTAAAGACAAATAATTACCTGGTCAACTCTCAGGTCTACAATATCGAATTTTCTTGTGAAATTGACACAAAGTTTTTATAGTTTATACACTGATTATCGATCTCAAAAGAGAAGCTACGATCACCTCGCACCATAATTTTATTTGTACCAGCATGGTGACAAGGTAAAACCTCGTCTTTTTGCTGTATTCACGGTTGCTGTCAGAGATAGATTTTTCTTCATCCTATATCATCGATTTTCCCTTTCAGCCACCTCTTCTTGCTCTCTTTATTCCACGCAGTTGTTTATTATTGTGTCGAATATTCACAGCAACACGTAACTCTGTATCTTTTTAAACGGAAACAGCAATGATCATTTCCGACAAATTTGCACACATATTATGTTTATTGTTGTTTGGGTATCCAGTATTGTTCGTAACAGTGATATTAACTTAACAATTAGCAGGTCAGTGCTTATTAATAAACATAATATCAATTATTCCATAAACTATATACGTTTCTGATGAACAACACGATGTTATTAACAACTTTGTAATGTATTTAGGCCAGAATGATTACTCTGGATGAAGCATCATAAATGAGCTGAATTAAATGTTCCATATATTTCTCTTGAATATTAGTTTATGAATAATTTGCAAAAGATTCTGGCAAGGGAAGTATTCAAGAAATCCATTAAATAATGACTTCAATTATTTATTTAACCATTATTTATAAGCCCACCAATCAAAAAATCAATTCATAACTCATCCGTAATTCATTTTCATAATCACGTGATCATAAAAATGTTTACAGTTTATCCAATTATTATAAAACATTCATTATTAACTTTGACAATACCATACTTCAATATTTTTCGTACTAATTACTCCGTGAAAAATTGGTAAGAAATTCTGTACTGTTTAACACAATATTGTCGAAGATATACTATTTTTCGAATCACTCGAATGCCAAGGTTTCTTAACGAGTGAATAAAAAGCACCACAGGGTTGAAGGGCACTTGAAGCGAAGCACACGGCGTCCATGAAACAGTTTTCCGTAAATTATTCCGAAGGCGCACTAATCCTCGACTGGGCAATTGAGTAATAATGACATGAAAGCGTCGGCAACGGCAGAAATAAATTTCACAGTCGTTTAGATCGTCCTTGATAACGAATCTCGAAGCGTTGGATCGCGTGCAGGCTCCGCGCCGCGCCGGGAAGCCAGAGAGGGTGGTTTGCGAAACGCGAAACAATGGGGGCTGTGTTCTCTATCGAAAATCACCGTGAGACTTCTGGTGGCTCGAGCTTCGGTTCGATTCGAACCCCGGCGATCTCGCTAATCGGGAATAAAAGCTAAAACTTTCTGATTGCGTTGTAACGCTCGCCGTCGCCTCGGTTTAATCCTTTCGGCTGCTCCGCGAGCGGAACAACTTCTTTAATTCCATAAACTTTCCCACCCACCCCTCGCGACTACCGAATACATTAGCGGGACGAGGTAGGGCCACTAAAACCGTAATTTATCTTGCGCAACCCACACCCGCACCCCCTCGAACCCTGTTTCTTGCGCGAAGCCCGAAACTAAGTACTCGCGAGTCGCGCGACAACCGACGCCCAACGTTTTCCGATTTTCTTGTCGGAATACTGCTCCAAAATACGTTCTCTGACGCCTGAACCAGTCACCAGTCACGTCGTTATTTTTCCAAAGCGATAAGTTTATTTTTTTCATGAGTACTTTTAATACATTTTAACGGATTGACTCGTGCTATCCTCTGGAACATGTTTAATCAAAATTGTGATTACGGAACAATTGTTTGGACGTACATTTAAAATGAATAAGACTGTTGTTTATTGAACAAATATCGTGAATAAACTAACAATGGTGTTATTTAAAATCGTAATTATTGGAAGAATTATTTTGAATTATTTTGAATGATTTACAATGAATTACAATGAATTCATTTTATATAGAATATTGTTACACATAAATAATAGATTGATAAATTAATTCTTTAAATGTAGTAATTTTAATATATTGTTTCATGCAAGGATATTATATTATCGAAAAAGATCTATTGTTTTGGTAGCATCCGTGAAAGAAATGGTAGCTCAAGGAGTTAATGTAAGAGGGTTGGAGTGAGCCTATAAATTCTCATTTTTATAAGGAAATTCTCAAAAAGTTTTGATGCCGGAATTTTACGCCCTTTAACAGTAGTTTTGATGCACGTAAATAATTTAATGCCACACGGAAATCCATAATAATTTAATACCGTACGAAGTTTGACTTTAATGATTTTTGAAGGTTCCTATTTCATAAAAATTATTCTGCTTAACTAATGTGTAACAATGTGTAAAGAATTTACTAATTTATTCGTTTATTACAGGTGTAAATAGCGTATCCGTTCGTTGACTATGCTGGTGGCCGCAAGTCTTTATTCAGCCTCGTTTGTTACGCTTTATTGAAAAAGCCGCGGAAGAAGCAGCGCACTCCATAATAAAGGCAGTGGTAAGTAAAATTTATGATTGTTTGCCGGAAAATTTCCAAGTGAAATTTAAAATGAAGAAGTTAAATGTTTCTCCGATAAAAGGGCTAATACTTGCGAGCGGTACTTACGGAGTTTATATTTTAAATTAAAAACAACTTTTTGATGGGTTCCTGGCGAAATGCGAAGTCGTCGCATAATGAATATTAATAAACAGAACGGAAACATGAGTTTTCCAAAAAATATACCAACGGAGGCTCTAATTAGAGCAATGACCAACGTGATAATAAGAATACGGCGAACACACGCGTATATCGTGTTTCTAATTAGAGAAAAAGAATCTAATTAGGCAAGTGGGCTACATTTTTACTGTTATTGCCCTTACATGGTAGCTACATAATCTCTGGCGCACTTCCTTCGTTAGATGCTCTCTTTTACCCTTACATAATCCTCCTATTGGTTGCCCAACTTGCTTCCTTCGGATTATATAATAAAAAAAAACACATATAAATAATATTAATATTCATCGTTAGTAAAACCCAGGTTTTATGAAATCATGACAAAAATGTGTAAGCAAAATTTATAAAATTATGTTTAACATAAAACGATGAATTCTATGTAAATGTCAAAGCTTTTCGGTTAATGCATAATTTATGAAACTGCAAAAGAAAAAATATTTAACACTTTCAAGACAATATCGATGATTGAGAAAATTTTCAATAATGTTTTTAAACAAATTGATCTTTGATCTTGTAATTATTAATGATACATTAATACACATTTATCTGGTACTGCCTCTTCACGATTACAAAAAATGCAACCAACCTTTGAATTTGCGTTTTTCCATGACACAGAAACATTAAAGATGGCCGCAGCAACCGGAAACAAAAAAAAAACACTGCAGCACGTTCCACGTGCACGCTGATCCGACGTAAATGAATGAATTAATTTCGCCATAAATCTAGCGGCCCTCGAATGTTCGCCGTGACCGTTGCAAACAGCGCAACGATGCGACCAGTCTCTTCCAGGTTTGTTTGCTGGCTTTTCGTGGACCGCGACATTTACATTCGCGGTGGAACGAGTTATTGTGACACCGGCCGAGATTTATAGTTGACGCGTTGCTTAGAGCTGGTCTTTTTTTTATTTTTTGGTTCACCGGGGGCTTGAAAAGGGACGGGGAGGGGGTGGAGGCGTGCTGGTCGATTTTGATCGGGACGAAATAGAAATGCAGTTGCCGGTACTCGTTCACGAGCTGCGGATATCGTACAAAAGTCGTAGAACCCGAGTTCCGGTCGGACTATTCCTCCTATACGTCGCTTTTGTCGCGAAATTTACTGCCAGTGATCCGATGATTTTCCACTAGTCTTTTCCAAAGCCAACGACACGTTCGACTGTCTCCATCGGTCCTCATAAAAGTGTTGCTAAATATTTTAGCGATCTCTTTCCTTGAAATTTATAAACGTATCAATAAGATCTTGTAACATCAGATGATACGCCAAAAACATTTTAATTAGAAATTCAATGCCAGATATAAATTCGATATTTTATCTAATGAAACTATTTCTGCTTCTTTCCTTTTCGAACTAGTAACTTTTTTCTTATGCAAATTGAATGGATCGTTCCCTAGTAAACCAGAATTGAAGTTCCACGTCAGTGGAGGGAAAGAGTCCTTGGCTCTGATTTTCGAGCGAACCATATATCGTAGAGACAGTAGTTTTTGAACATTTGATCCGGAAACGCGATAAACAAGAAAACAACCAGACAAAACGTCGACAAAAAACGAAAGTAGTCAGCCCAGAAAGTAATCGAGCCAACTGAAAGTGGTTTGTTGAGACAAGCTCGAGTAGGAAACTGGGCTAGCTGCACAGTTTAAAGAGCAACGATATACCGGTAGCTACGAGAGCTAATAGCATCAAGAAATCCAGGGAAACTTGGGTAATGTTAACATTTTCAACGGAAAGGCTAGTCGCGCTTGTCTTGCGAGCTCGAAACTTGGAGGAGTTTGTGTTTCTTTCGGCGTTGATCGACGCGTGGAGTCTTTCCAGGGAAGCTCCGTGTAGAAGTGGGGAGAAGAGCAACCGGAGAACGGTGTATTTTGAAAAGCCAATTAGTTGTTCCGCTGCATCGACGCGCGCTAATCGGCGAACTTCGCCCGCGACAGGTGAATTGTACACACGGCAAAGCGAGCCGCGGAACCGAACTTCCGGGGGCGACCGGTTCGGAATTGATTAAAACTGCTCGGACTTCGAGAACTTTCCTTGGCCACTCGACGAACCCAGAACTGACTTTAACCAGTCCATCGTCTGACTTAACCCCTGGTCCCTCATTTTTCCAACTCAATTTGTCTCGTCCCTTTCGTACCAAACTCGTGCAATGTTTAAAATTGGTAAAAAGCACGAGAACAATTTGAATCCAATGAAATGGGCATACTGATTAAAAAAAACAAGGAAGTATCCTCAATATTCTAGAAAAATCACGACTCTCAAATTATCATACTTAATCACACATAAACAAGTGAGTAAAAAATTGTGAATATGTTTTTCCCTTACATTTAAACATTTAATAGTTGATACTTTGGAAAATTGTATGTTTTCGTATTTTTTTATTTTATTTTTATTTATTTTTTTCTTACAAACACAACTTTAAGTTAATCTTGAAAATGGTCCCAATCAGTGACCGAAACAGTGAACTTCGGTTCCGTTCTTATAAATGAAATCCCAGATTCCAACGAGCGATAAATAAATTGATTCAAGTAATTCGTAACTAATAAAACAATATGGAGAGCACACCATTCATTCAAACTGACTAGAGAGAGGGCTAGGGGTTAAATTCTGGTGATCCACTGTAGATCATTAAGGAGGACTCCAGCCCGTGGAGCTGCCGAACTGTTTCATGGAATTCCCCGAAGAAAATTTGTCACAGATCGGAATCTCGTTTAGCGGAAACCCGGCGAAATAGTTTGGTCAATATAATCGTGGATTGATTGACTTCTATCGAGCATGGTAGAAATTACCGGGAGCCGCTAATGTACCAAAGCTTCCCCGATCGACTGCCATGATTGGAATCTTTGTGCAATGCCTCAGACATGCGGACAGAGCGAAGACGGAATACAGAGGGGGTCGTGGGTAAACAAGAGCGTGAAGATAATTAACGAAAACGGGTGGAGAAGCTGGGATCAGCGGAATACGGTAGCCCCGAGCTAGATCCTTGCCTGACGTAAACTATCTTTGGTGTTATGAGAGTCGTTAGACGAAACTGGATTACTAGATTCTAGACACCCGATGGAACTGTTTCCTATTACTCTGATCGCTTAGCAATTTATCATTCTTTCTACACACGTCTGCAGACGAGTCATTGAGCTTTACCAGCTCCCTCAGTCTTAGAGACCCCCAAGAACTAGGCTACGGGTTCTTATTTCATTTCTTCACTCATTTACAGAAGCAACTATCAACTTTGGACCAGTCTATCTCGATCACTTAATGATTGATGAATATGGACACTACCATCACTCTTAATCCTTGAAACTCCAAAGTTTAGGCTCTAGGCTTTCCCTTCCTATTTCCTTTCCTAATTATCAGCTTTGATATTAGTCTATTTCCTATTGTAGTAACGTATTTTTAGACAGGATGATTAGCCATCGGTGGCTGACACTAGACACTGACCTTTTATACAGGGTGTCTCAAAATTCCTTCAACATCCGGAAATTGGAGATTCTTGACATCATTTGAAGCAACATTTTCCTTTGCAAAAATTGCATCCGCGGCTTTGTTAAGGAGTTATTAACAAAAATACACAGACCAACCAGAGCGCGACTTAGACGCGTGTTGGCACAGTCTGCCAATTGACAGATGGTCTAAGTCGCGCTCTGATTGGTCTGTGTTCTTCGTTAATATCTCCTTAACAAAGCCACGGACGTCATTTTTGCAAAGAAAAATGTTGCTCCGTATGATGTTAAGAACCTCCCATTTCCGGTTGTTGAAGGAATTTTGAGACACTCTGTATATACACATTCAATAAATAAAGTTCAAAAACACTGTTACCACACTATCCTTATTAATTTATCCTTTTTCATCAATGACACACAGCCGTTGCCACGATCTCGTCCACAATCCCATTTCAATCGCATAATAATTAACAATTCCCCTCACACCAGTCCACGTCTTGCTTACAGGATAGGTACCTGCTAGGATCTTGAATACCCATATCGCATTTCGGAACGGAACGACCGGGCACGAATTCACGGAGCACGTCTCATCCTCGATCGAATATAATCTCCCCAGCTGGGACTGGGATATCAATATTTCTCGTCGCGGATCCGGCACGCTGCTCGGAATAATGTAGCGAATCGCCTCTTTCGCGAGCGACCAGCGTAAACAGAAAACCGCCTAACCGTGTCTCACGGCGAGGATGTTCTGGTCGCGAGATCGGTCTCACGAGTCGGAGCACGGCGGAAATTATGCGAGATCTCATTGGCTCCATGCATAATTCACCAGTCGGCCGATTATTGAAAATCGGCCTCTCGCAGCGTCCGCGCGCTCGTGGACGAGAGAAAAGCAGTGAATCATAAATAACCAGGATCAAATAATTCCAATATCAGTCCGAGCGAATCGGAGAAAGATAAAATGGGTGTGGGGAACAGAGAAAGAAAGCATGGAGACCGGCGCGGCGGTTTCAATCGTTTGCGGGGGTGGGCGCCGCGCTTATTGGTCTCCGACGGACGAGCGACGAATTCGAGATCGGCCAAAGGGAATCGATACAATACAATCCCAGGCTCCCTCGATCTAGTTGACATTTCAACGTGCTCACTGCCATGGCGATTTCCCGCGATGTACTCTGGCTGCCATGATGTAATTTTTCTTTCATTTTCTCAATTATCTATTGCGTTTCTCTCGATGCTAGCTCCCTTGTTCAAATGTTCCATTAAATGCAGCGTGTCCTCTTTGGAAAGTATTTAGTGAAAAGATTATTTTCAGATATGTCAATAGTGTAGTAAAATAGCCTAAAAGTTTAAACGAATTGGTCCAATCTAATAGTTACAATAATTTCTTGAAGACCCCCCGACCATTTTGGATTTTGTCCACATAGGGTTGTTCCCTTATGTTAGGTATTGTTGAGTCAACCTCTTTATTATTAGCAGTTATTGCCTCCTTAGTTTTGAGCAGATGCTACCCTCTTAATTTTTAATAACTCGCAACAACTCTACCCCTACATTTTTCCAGTTGTTGCCCCATTAATTTGTAATAACTCACAACAACTCATCCCCTTTGTTTCTATCAGTTGCCTCCTTAGTTTTGAGCAGATGCTACCCTCTTAATTTTTAATAACTCGCAACAACTCTACCCCTACATTTTTCCAGTTGTTGCCCCATTAATTTGTAATAACTCATAACAACTCATCCCCTTTGTTTCTATCAGTTGCTTCCTTAATTTCCAGCAGTTTCTACCCTCGTAATTTTTAGAAACTGCTTCCTCTCGAACTTTTAGAAGCATAGATCAGGTTACCCATTTGATTTCCAGTAGCTTACGTTAAACTACCCTCTATATTTTTAGCAGCTCACACCAGTGGTTATCCTCTTAATGGGGCGCGGTTCTTGGCGTCGCGATGCCCGAAATTCCGGCGAAGGGTTCTTGCGGCAAGCCAGCGGCAGAGTCCGATGTTCTTTGTCGGTCGCCATCAAAGGCTCATCGTGGTAATTGATCGGTCATCCGTTTCCTACGGTTCATTGTTGTTGCGCGCGTGCGCGCGCGGTTTCAATCTCCGGCACGGCATTCACCCGACGTTCACCGCGACAACAATGATTAATTAATGAGCCGGTTTCGCGCCTGGCAAACTAATGGCGACAGTTTTTAGCACCCTAATCCCACAGCCTCGACGCCGAACAGTTGCTTTGTTCCACGACCGGATATCGCAAATGCGATTTTCGAGAATTGCTGACGATCTGTCGACTATTGTCATTCCCGAAGATTTTATTTTCGCCGCGATCCGGACCAATTCAGAAGCCAAATTTGTTCATTTGAATTATTAAATAGTGGGTTATTCGATTCCCGATGAGTTCCATTCATGGGATGAGAATTAATTTGATTGATATAGATTGGACTGAACTTTAATGCAGAAGCAAAATATTCGAGTTATAAATCTGTAATAGCAGGGTATATGGGTCAATTTGGATACGTCGAATTCATCACTCTTTGCCAAATGAAGTTATTGAAATAGTTTATATTTAGTGTAACCATGCTTTTCTAAATTAACCAACATACATCCAGTTGGACGTATGACAAGTACGTCGGACATTTGGTTTTCAAAATTCCTGTTGGTCTTCTTAAGTGTCTACACTTTCTAAATTGTTATAATGGTAAACGGGTTAAATAATTTATGAAATGGCTAATATTTTCGATGTTGAAACTGCAAAGATCAATTGGTGTATATAAAATTTTTTCCAAAATGTAAACCTTCAAAAATTCGATTTTGGCCACGAAAAAAAAACGCATGACACTGTGCATGGTCTTGCTTGAAGAGTCCCTTTATTTCTCTAACAGAGAGGATATTCGGAGATGGGCTCTTTGCGCCAGCATTCGCCAGCTTGCCTCTTCAACTCCAGGAGCGTGCCCGATATCCCCTTTTATTTCTGGGGTCTGGTTCGGGTGCGCGAATAATTTCCAGGCGTTTTAAACTTCCGTATTTACGATAGCGACCGGCGTCGACGAACTTTTCGCGTGTTCCCGCCTCCCCGGATGCTGCGGGTTGGCCAACCGCCGTGAAAATTAAAAGAAGCAGCGACCATGGGGCCCGCAGTTGCGGCAACGGTATTAGTTAAAGGAATTTTAAGGGCTGTATTTACGATATTACCGCATGATCCTGAGAACCGCCGGCTATCGTCCCCGTTGGTTTCCAATAGCAAGCAGCTGGCGTTGAAAAGCCTCGGAAACGGGACCGGGATCCACGCAAGCAACGGTTCTCAGCTGGCCGGATGCTAATGCGCCCGATGAACAAACGACTTCGCTTTCTATGCATGAGCCAGACCGACTGGGAAAGTGACTTTTTCCCAGAGCCTTCGAGTGCCTCGATCCACCCACCATCCACCCGGGAATCGTCATTTAGGAACCGACTGTGTGCGGCGAATCGACGACTGCCAACTCTATACATAAATTATTGCCTGTCGATTTCCGCACCGGTCCCTTCAGGATTTTCTTTCGTCAAGCTGCGACGAAAGACAGGGAGCGGGAGAAGGTAATTATGCGGCTCGGGGATCCTCTCAATTTTCATTATTTTTTTATTATTTCTTTTTAACTGTTGAATAGCGCAATTTGTAAGTTAAATGAGAGTTTAGTCTGTTTTATTCATGGGAATCATCAGCGATGTCAATCATATGTTTTAGATCTTAATAATAGAGTCTATACCTTACGCTGTAATCTAGTTGATGATTATGTTAATAATATTTATATTATTTTTCTATTATTTCGTTTTAATTGTCGAATAACACAATTTGCAAGTTACACGCGAATTTAAATGACAATAAATTACTTGACGATGATGTCTACATCTTCACTGTAATCTAAATTGTTGATTTCAGTATTAATATATTTATATCGACGAATCATAAACATCATAAACAAGATAATTCTGTTTTCTCTGTTTTAATCGATCTTAATTACATATTAAGTGCACCTTTAATTTATTGATATACCAATAATGCACTCTGGGCCATTAAAAAAAATAATATTATCATGATTATTATACATAACTGTTCATTGAATAGCAAAATTCGAAGATGCCGGTTAGAGGGATGTTCATTTATGGATTTGACGTTGTGCAGAAATCCCAGTTTCCTCTGGATAGTTCATGGGCAGGGATTCTATAACCTTTCTAACCGGGTTCAGTTTTTCGTTAATAGGAAAATGGAGCGTGGCGTTTGTCTGACGGTGGCGGGCTTGGCATCGCCACCGCGCAATTAATCATTATGATTAATGCCGTACCGCGCAGTAATTAACGCGTGTAATTAATGACAAATGTTATTATTACCCGCGGGTTACTCCGGATGAAATAAGTAAAGGGAAGCTCGGGCGATGATCAAGACTATAAATCAGATCATATTCGCGGCGGTAATAAAGCTCGGTGGCCGAAGAAGTTGTAACAATAATTAGGACGTCTCTATTTGTCGGATCAATTCACCTCTCGGCGAGACTCTGCGCGAAAATGAACTGCTGAAAGAATAATCCTGGAGTAACGTGAGAGATTAAATAGTCGACACTGCCTTTCACTAGAATTTATGTTCTCGTCGTTGATCTTCCGAATTACACAATTGATTTCGTAAACATAGAAGTAGATTGTAGATTTCCATAAATTACATAACGCGCACAAATGTTTTAAAATGCGGCAAGCTAGGTACACGTTCGCTTTTTTCAAAGGCGCGTCTTCTATGAATAATAATATATCTTTTACGTTGACTTTGAGAACTTTTCGAATACCACCATATCAGGATTAAAACGAGCTACGAAGAAAAACCTGAAACATCAAAGAATACGATAGAACTAGCTTTTTAATTGCACTTCATCTCTTTCGCTAGCCTGTCCTAAAAGTGGGTTCCTTATCCTTTGCAACCAAAGGATTAATAGCTGGTATCAGAAAAAATGTCCTTTCTGGAGGTCATTTCGAACGAACCCTTTTTAAGGGACAAATCTTTAAAAAGCTGTTCCACCGTTTAATCTGAACCTGTCGCAATAAAAAAACATACGTAGTTCTTCCCAATGCCAGAAGAGCTGATGTATACCCGAAGAGCTTTTCAAAACCCAAGTCTATCGATTGACGATACTCCTCGTTAACCGTTTTCTATTTCATTAAAAAGGAGAAATTAATACGTCGTGCAAAAAAGTCTGCTGAGTCGTTGCAACGGAAGCAAATGGAACCAACCGCGTGCATCGGGCGACAGCAAAGTGCACGATTGTATGGGTGGATTGAAAAGGGTGAGCTAAATGCAAATGAACCGATCAGCGATCGACAAACAAGAAGTCACGGAGTAATCAGGGGAAGCCGAACGGAAGCGTCGCTCGAACATCGATAAAATAAATATAACGGGTTGCCATGGCGTGGGTACGAGCCAACCAGGAATAATACTAATTGGCGCACGGCTAAACGCGACAATAGCCGTCTAACGAATTTCCGGTCGCGCACGTGTGTACACGTGTGCGGGTAGTTCAGAGTTTGCTGATTATTGGAATTTTCCATCGCGAGAAGCGTGGCGGATGGTCGGCGATGGGCCAGAAAGGAGACCCTGCAAAACCGTGCGAAAGGGTTACACTGTTGTGTTATGAGCTACCGGTACCCGCGCGCCATTAGAGTACGCGACCCGCTTACGCCGGCACCGTGTCATGCCTCGTATAATGTGTACGTTACCATCCGTATACTCTTTCCCTCGAGTTTTATCTTTCGACGAACGTCCGCCGCTCTGCTGACTTTAATGAAGTGCCGCGAGCGAGGGCTATCTGCGGCAGTGCGGGGAAATGAGTGAGCGGAACAGTGAAAGAGACTCGGTCAATGGAGGTTGTGGGAGTGATTGAGTAGTAATGTGCGAGAGTGAGTCAGTGAGTGGCTGGGACGAGAGAGTCGGGGGCATTAGTAGTGGAAAGCTTGAGATGTTGAGGTATTTGAATTGGGATGTGACTAGTCGGGGGTATGAGTAATTCAGAGCATTAAAATTGGAGAATAGTCAGGGGTATGAGTAGTTCAAAGTATGAGAATTAGGGGGTATGTGAAGTTGGGGTTATGAGTAGTCGTCAGTATGAGAATTGGGGTTATAAGTAATTAGGGGTATTAACATTGGAGAAAATGAGTAGTTAGGTGTACGAGAAGTTGGGGGTATGAGTACTTCGGTGGTATGAGTAGTTGAGAGTATGAGAATTAGGGGATATGTGAAGTTGGGGTTATGAGTAGTCGTCATTATGAGAATTGGGGTTGTGAGTAATTGGGGGTATTAACATTGGAGAAAATTAGTAGTTAGGGGTATGAGTACTTTGGAGATATGAGTAGTTGAGAGTATGAGAATTAGGGGGTATGTGAAGTTTGGGTTATGATTAGTCTATATTAAATTGGAGAAAATGAGTATTTAGGGGTACGAGAAGTTGGGGGGTATGAGTACTTCGGTGATATGAGTAGTAAAGAGTATGAAAACTAGAGGGTATGTGAAGTTTGGGTTATGATTAGTCATGGTTATGCGTAATCTCGTGAGAGATGAAAGAGTATTTAGACGAGACGACGAGTGAACCACTGAGTCACTGAATGAACTTGTCAGTGAGTAAGTAGATGAAGGATATAATGGATCAACGAGCGATGGAACAGAACTGCGTGTAACCGAAAAAGTATAAGTATGAATGAACATACGCGAGTAAAATTTTGTGATTAAATAAACAGAGCGGGGGATTCGGGTGAACGACCGGACGAATGAATGGACGCGCGGAGGAAGTAGCATAGGGAGCACATCGGGGAAAAAGCTGAGTACACCCAGCGTGGAAAATCGGCCGCGTCGCGATCTCTGCTCGTTAACGTCGGACTTGTTATACTTTCGCGCGTCGACAATCATTCTCTGCCTCTTTTTCGACGACGCTGCCACCGAGTGCACGCCAGGTAAATGCTTTATAGTCACGTCGCAACGGGACTAAATAATGGAGGCTGCCGCGGACGAGTCGCGTAGGTGAGACCTAACGTTTCGCGGAACTTTGTATCGTGTTTCCGGTGAAATGAATTCGCGATCGTGTTTCGGTGTTCACGGCACCCAGCCAGCCCGGGATAATATGATACAGATGGAGTGATACAATGTTTTTCGTTTCTCGTCGTTAGCACTCCCATTGTTCGGACAGCTGAGTTTTTGCTTGCAGAAACACAGTATGGTGTTTCAAGAGACTTAACATTTTTGACTTATCTCGTCGCATTCATAAAATTTCTGAAATTTTGCGTTGCTGTTGCACAGAGCGTAGAACTTGCTCGAGATTTATAATGTGCAAGAAGGTTGAAAGAGTAGCGCGTCTATGCCGCGATGAATTTTAACTTCGCGGCTCTTTGTTTTGTCGAATAAAATGCTTGGGATTCGTGAAACCCGCGTGGACGCGAGAATAACAAACAGTCTTGGCTTCGCGTGTTCTCTTTATGAACTATTTGAAAAAAATCCAACGAATAAAGGGTCATTAATTTTCCCGGAGTTGACTTTCTGTATGCAAACTACACACATGACGTTGCGAGAAAACGTGTTAAAGACTCCCTACACGATTTTGCTAACTTCGAAGCACAGCTTCAAGATTAATTACGGCCGCGGTACGGTTTGATCACAAGCGACTTATTACAGTTTGTATAAAAATGACTACGGACTGCAATTTACTTTTTCGTTAATACCAGCGACTTCGTAGCACACGGCGCAACGTTGAGTTTTATGCATAATTCATGGGGCCACAAAAACGCACGAGTAGATTTATGGCTGTGTAAAAATGTTGTTCGCAGGATAGTAAATCGTTATCGTCTCCTGTTTATGCTTTCCACTCGGACCGCGTGTTCCAATATGGACAACGAATATTGCAGCGGTCCGTGAACGCTGAATTTTCCAAGAATTAATTCGATAAAATGTTGCAGCCGAATGGGAATTTTTCGGTGAAAAGACCGATCAAATTTTCGAACAGCTCAGCAGATTTACCGGTTATCATTCCTCCGTGACCGAGGAATCCGATACTCGGCAAGAGTGATTTATGATTTTTAGTCGGGTAATAGTTTGTTCCGATTGACGGGCTGTTAGTTTCTACAAAATCGGCGATAAACGTCAAAATATCGCGACGATGCAGCCCGGCGGTTATCGGTCCGAAGCGAAGGTTTCATAATGTTTAAAGAATATATCACACGCGCTTTTTGTCGAATAAACGGCGTCGCGTTTAAAATATTCATCCCGACGCCGATCAAACCGGCGCGAATGCGAAAGATAAAAACCCACCGATACCGGCCGATATGGTTCTCTCTGTAAGCTTTCACGCGGTGACAACAGCTGTTAGTCTATTCACAACAAAAACACTGTCGATACCGCAGGAATAAAAAATTCCAAATAGTCGAAATGCTGTGTCCTCTTTAAGAATTTTCTGGAGGTATGTAAAAACAGAACAAAATTTTTTAAAATTTGACAAAATTTGGGTTCGATTCACTGCACCGTTTAATATTTATAGCAAGGCACATTTTAACACGTTTTTTATGGAGAATTTATAAAATTTCACTTCAAAGCCTATTTAAACCTTGAAAAAACGCAATTAGAAACTCCATTTTTTAAAATTAAATTTAAAATTTAAAATTTATTAGGATTTACTAAACAGTTCCAGAGAAAAAAATTATAAACTGTTACAAAACATAAAAAAATTACAAAACAAAAAATTCAACTTTATTGTTATTATCAGAACATAATTTTACGCAAGTTTTACATGTTTATTTTCAGTAATAACCATGAATATTGTTTCCAGGTTTTTTTTTTATTTATTTAAATATTTATTTTTAACTTTTCATTGCGTAATTATATACATTGAATATCACAAATTCATTATTTATTATGTTCTAATCAGGAGTTTAATCAATTTGATTAAAAAATAAATATAATACATGAAATTCACTAATTAGACGAAAGCTTTCGCAAATCAATCTATTTTTTTAATACAAAATAATCTCATGAATGGCTTTCATTGCCAATGTTTTGATAGATTTCGAATTTCTTCTACTTTTGTCTCCCATTGTACCTCCAGAACATCCTTAAACACACCAAACACCATTCCCAGGCAGCGCCACTAGTGAAAGCAAACTCTTCACAGAGATAGCAATGTTGTCTTCGTTCTACCGTTGTCGAACAACATTTTCCGTGACATTTACTTTATGATGCAGTGTCTAGGGTTCAGTCAACAAAATTGTACAACTTACAAAACCAGAATTCGACATTTTACCGAGGTGGTTGCAATCACAGTTTCAGCGCCTGCTGTTGCCTTGAATCAACTTCGTAATCGTTAAAAATAACAAAAAAAAAAATGTGTTCAAGTTCAAATTGCAAATGAAAAATTCGGCAAAAATTCACAGACGTGCGCGTCATTGATTAGAATGTTCATGAATTTTATCATAAGTTTTTATTGAACAGAACAGAAGAAACTTTGGATTGTCAAGTAGCTTAGCATAGCCTCATCACCAGTGTCACTTTGGACCACCTTGAGCCATTCAAAGCATCAGGAAAATTGAATTTCAGCTTAAAATGTAAGTTTCAAATAATAAATATAATTAATTAATTTTTTTTTCTTTGGTTCGCAAAGAGACACTCCTTACAGGAACATGTTATTAGCGTTGATGAGAAAACAAGAAGTCTAGGCTGCGTAACCAACCACTGGGTACATCGATCACAGCTTGATCAGCCCAGTGCTGTTATCGTGTACGACTTAATAGCCGTAGAAACACAGTGTTGCTGGTCGGAAGGGTTGTTCACCGCGTGTAGTCGGCGTTTCTTGCGATCAACGATGTTGATAATATCTCGAGAGCTAGGGGACGGCACATGGCATCGCAAGCCTTTCTAAAGATCCCCCATCTAGCCGGAGTACAAGGCAGTTGACGCGAGTGTCGGGCTGGCGATAAAACACCGTGTCCCCGGGTTTTCAAGCGTGGACCATGAAGATTTAATGCCGGCGGTCGTCATCAGCGTCGCGGCGCCGATCGCCGACGTTATTTATTCACCTCGCTCGACACCGATAAAACTGCCGGCGCCGTTCGACGCGACTAGTCATCGCGACGGTCACGCAAAAATCGGTCGGCAAATGATGACCGGCAATCGCCCCGGAGTAAAACGATCCTCGTTGTCGGAGGAGCGATTTCACTCGTCTTTTACGATCCCACGAATTTCCAGCAACCCGTAGATCCTCTAAATTCGACAGCGACGATAGCGAGATTTTCACGATCACTTTGCCAGACCGGAATTATGGCTGTTTTCTAATCATTACGGCGACTGCTGTCAGAATCGAGTCAACTAGCGAAGTGTTTATCGGGGTGTGACGAGCGTGGAAACTAGTTTGATCATGCTCATAGCGAGTCAGAGGTCTCCATTTGTGGAATTTGATTACGTTTGATGACAGAACTGCCGAGCCCTAAATGAGATTGGCTTGTAGCACTTTGTAGCCATGCCGAGATCGGATTTATTAAATGAGGGAAAGTTTATTAGACAATTTCACGTGAAAACTTGTTCTAACTTCAAGTCATTTTGACTCGGTAGTTCAGAGAGATGTTTCACGGAGAAAGATGTTTTTAGAGACAGTTATATATTTTTATGGGGTGTATATGGACGTTGGACGAGACTGCATTTTTCGTAATGTTTTGGATACTTTTTTTTATTGGCTTGGTGAGAGGATAAAAATTATGTTTGAAGTTGGGGTTAGAGGTACGTTCTATCCTAATATCTCGGAAATTTTCTTTATGGAGTCTCGAGTAACGTATCTTTTATAGACAATCGTATACCTCGAAGGTGTGAAAGTGATCCTTGAAGATGGGGCTTGGAGCTATATTTTTCATAGTATCTTGGAACTTCTTTTTATTGGTATATTGAGAGGATGGAAGTGGTCCTTAAACTCGGGATTATAACTATATTTTTCCTAACTTCTTCAAAATTGAGAGGAATCGAGGAATTATCTTTTAAACTGAGTGACTTCGAATCATTCGAAATCCATAATTTATTTAATTCGATATTTCTTCGGTGAACCCACCCTCCATTTCAAGAAATTAATATTAGTAGTTCTAATAATCTTCAACAACATTAAAACAAATTTCGTATGGAAGCAATTTTTATTTTCATTATCTCTGAAAATTATTAAACCTTCCTTGGGCCACAATAATCCAAAGAAATACTTGCAACTCTGTAAATTGATAATCTCTCCAAAGGTTCTAGGGTTGGCCTAAGTGGCCGACAGGCTTTCACGATCAGGTGGTCAGCTCACAACGCTCGTTGTCAATTCCAGTGTCATTCTTCCGGAACGCACCAGCTTTGATAGGACAGGTCAATCGAAGGTCTGCCAGCGCAAACTAATAATCGTCAAAAGGACCGTCCAGCTGAAGGATCCAGCTTATGTTGGCAGCTCCGCCTCTATACGACCTACGTTGGTAACGACACTCCAGATTACACGGAAGCCTGGAAGGGTCGGCCAAGTGAGCGGTTTCCCGAAAAGGGTGGGTCCAACTTGTTCAACGAGCCGAGAGCCGAGGTCAGAGGTTTTCTAAGTCGCGTGCATTCCGGCTGAACACAAGGGTGCTTCAGGTAAGTGGAGAGACCGAGACCAGAGAACGTTGAGTCGTCGACTTAACATATTTGTTTTCTTCCGAAAATCCTGTCCCTTGGAGCTGAGATCATAGCGTGAATAGTCTAGCGTGTCGTAGATCTGAGTAGTTTAGAATACTCGTAAGTAGACCTGAACAGGTTTAAGGGAGCTTAAACCATCCTGAGTTGCACTATGTGGTTCAGAACGTGTCTAAGAAGATTTAAAAGAATTCCAGGGTACTAAATGGATTTAAACAAGTCCACACGATCCTGAACAGACTTAAATGAGCTTAAAAGCTCCTGAGTGGCACTATGTGACCCTGGAAGTGTCTAACAAGATTTTAAGGATTTCTAAGACAGCCAAAGTGGACCCAAGTGTTTCTATTCAGACATATGTAACCCTAGGTAGGTTTAGAGTGTCTGAAGTGATAATGAATGATACTAGGTGGTCCTAAATGAACCCAAATGGGTTTGAAGGAATTTTAACTGAACCAAAGTGGACCTAACTGTTTCTGACTAGGACTAAATAATCCTGAGCAGGTCTAGAGCAGCTTAATTGACCCTAAGCAGGGCTAACTGACCCTGAAGAGAGACCGAGATAAGTCTAAATAGCCCTCAGTGAGTCTGCGAGTAATTTTAAACGGTGTGAAGTAGCAATTCCAGTTAGCCTAGAGTTAACAATTTAATTAACAAAATAATGTTGTTAATAAAATTCTAAATGAACTAATTCCAGTTAGAGGAGCATTATTTCACCAATTTATCAGGACCGAATTAATTGTTTCCCGTCGCAGTCGTATCCTCAAGGTGGCGAGTTTTACAAGTCGCCAAATCTACAGCACCGATGGCAAAAACGTAACCAAAGCGCAAAGTAGGAAACCCGAGCGCCAGTAGATTCCAGACAAACAGGAAAAGAAGAACGGTGGACGAAGGGACGCTGACAGAGAACCCGTGGCTGACGACAAAACGAGGAGGAACCAACCGGGGCCGTGGGTAAGGGTGAGGGTTGGGATCGCGATAGGAAGGGGATGGAACAAGCGCAACGAGATTCTAAAATAAACCTATTGGATTCCGAATTTGAATACGAAACGCGGCTTCAGTGAATGCCGTATTACACACGGAGATGGAACACGGCTGGTCTAAACACGCGAGATGTTGGCTCACACGGCTACATACTGGGTGTTCTGTAAGTAAACACTCGAGAGCCTGCACTGTTCCGAATCGAAGGTCAACGCGGTCCTTCCGAGGGGATGAATAAATAAGAGCGACTGGAATAGAGGTGAAATAAATGAAATAGAAAACCTGCAAAGACCGACTGCAGATCATGTTTACTTTAAGATGTTAGGACAACGTTTTAAAAAAATTTATACATTTTTACTATTCTTCTAAAAAAGAAAATAATAATTTTCTAAATAACCAACGTTTACGAAAAGGTATTTAAAATCGCAAAACGGTTGAAATGAAATAAAATAAATTATCTGCGACGCTTCGAAACACCTCGAATGCGACAAGACGTAATATTTTTATCTCACCGACGGAGTGTCACGGAAATGTTAGAAACAGGATTCAGACAGCGTTCTCCATGACAAAAGCACGGAAAAAGCTGGGAAACGCAACGAGACCGGTAAAGCTACGAAGCAACGAGTCCGGGTTTCAGAAAACATGGGAAAGCTTCCCATAGATTATGTGCAAGGGAATAGAAGCGATCCAGCGTCAGCTGGTCGAGGGTCAATGCCGTCGGAATTCCGGAAAGAAAATTGAATAGAGGAAACCGAGCTCCCTATCGAGAGGTGGGTAGCAGACGCTGCGGTCCGTAGATAAGAGGTGGAGACGAATTGTTAGACTCGAGTACGAGCAGCGTAGAAGAGATCCGAGATACACGGTGACCATAATATATGCAATTGGGGCGAGCAGCATGCGGGGTGGCAGCCCCCCGTTGGTCGATTATGCGTGGTGCTGAATGGCGAGGAGCCGTTTGGAAGCTGAGGCAGTCAGGCCAACCGGCAGCAGCTTTGGCCTGCACGCAGACGCCATGCATGTCAGGTATTATATGGTATTTAACGTGTATCTGCTGCTCCACGCACTCCGTTGTTTAGCATTCTGCAGCTGGAATTAGGGTGGAACACGTGTTCCAAGAATATCGTGCGTATGACCCGGTTAGAGATGCCTGACTGTCCCAAGCAAGTGTTAATGGATCCGCTGGACAGGAAGCCTCTGCTCCTGACAAATACCTTTATTATTCGGTCTGGAAACGTTGCCATGCGAGAGCCGGACAACGTTGCTGCCCGTGCCACGTGAAACTCCAGATCAAAGGAAAACGTTACGCAAAGACTCGGACAACTCCGACTCACTGCGTCCCCAAATTACGAAAAATGTGGGATTTAAACGGGAAAGTAATATCCGCTGGGGCTCGAAAATATTTATAATTATTTATATATAAGTGTAGAGAGAAAGTTGTCTCCGAGCGGCGAGAATTCCATTGAATGTCAGGTTAGTAATTATAACGACGTGACAATTTGATATTTGTTATTTAGTGATTTATTCGCGTTCTTCATATTTCGTAATATGTTATTTTTTATTATTCTGGTTCGACATGTTGAAAAGTAAAGACGTGCTTGATGTCGGATAGAGATTTAAACGAGACAATATTATTAATTGTATCTGTTACGTTTGTGTTTACGGACGTGTTATTTTATTGACGACTTAATTCCTACGTAAGTATAATCTAAAAGGCTAACAAATAGAGAGTCGAGACTCAAAGGTTTCGGGATTATAGAATTTTCTTAGGGCTCAAAATATCGAACATTTTAAAAAGCATCTGAAAGGCTCGATAATTAGGTCGACTCACTGTTCGGAGACTAAACTAGCAACATACTTAAAAGTGTCTGTATGTGTGTCTGATCCCTGACTTTTCTAATTTTGAGCATACAAATTAAAACGCTCAAATGGTGAGGTTCGAATATTAATTCAATAATTCCACGGTGCAATTCGAATAGAAATAATTGTTCGGGAAGACAGAGAACGGTTATCGCAATAAAAGTTCTGAAGAGCAGATAGCGCGAAGCGTAGCGACACAGATTCATCATGATTGCTTTGTCGCCACGCGGCGCCGCGTGGTGCGTTCCGAATCCTCTCGGGAAGATATTCCCGCAGCAAATTCCAGCTTCTGAAAATATATGTGGAGCCGCTCGACTGGCAGCGAGTCGTTCGAAAAATTTGAGCTCCTCGATTCCTATCGCTTTTTCTCGGTATCGGCGAACTAGGCCAACGGGATACGCTCGATACGCCCTCAAAATTTACTCGCACAGAAGAACCACTCCGTCGCGTGTATTTGCCGTAATACACTCGTGCTGCGGCCACGTTTACTTCGCCGATATAATTATCGACGTTAGTATAATCGCGCGAGCAAGATCCTTGATCCGTTCCCATCGATATACGCGCGTAGATTCCGGAGAACAGACGACAGTGCTAGTGAAATAAAGTGAGACTATGAAACTGAATTTTTTACGTTTCGTTCAAGAGAAAACCGGGCTCCGAAGTTTTTCCAACAAGGCGTGCAACTGAAAACTGTTCGCGTCTGACCACTGCAGACCCATTCTACTTAAATATGAAAGAGAGTATATGGTCGTCCCATACTTGCTGCGAGTGGAACTATTTCTATTTCAAAATTAACGTCACGTGTATATCTTGCTTAATGTGCTTTCCCGATGCTCGTTCCCTATGATACCAGTATTGTTTGTCACGACCTTACTTTTTTTATTTATGCGTTTCGTTATACCGCAGAAATTTTATTTCACGAATTCGGGAGTCCTTAAGAGTCGGTACTGCCTTAAAAATATGTGTGACAGACTATTTATTTAAAAGTCGACTGTACTGGTTTATTACGACCCTATTATCACTATTAATAATTTATAAATAATTTATAAACTATATATTTGTTACAAGAATTTAATGCGGTGCTGTAATACAGACAGAAATAAACATGAGTAGAAACAGCCAGCCATGGTCAGACATGTCGAAACTCAATTTCCTCGGAAGGAAAACTTTATGTAAAAATTGCGAATAAAAATTAAACAAAAACCAGAACTTCCGTGTGTCACGTAACGGAGCAATGGGACCAGTTCATGTTTTTTTTCCGCGAGTTAATTATTGCACAACTGTTCGCAATGTCGCGGGATTCGCACACGTTTCACCTACGATTGTTATCTGCTTCCTTTTACGAGCCTCGCGGGGGTTGGACAGGTGCATGTGCGATTATTGATCGGAATTTATCACGGGGGATAATTTCATGGGCAGGCCACAGAAAATTTATTCGCAGTTCTGGCTACGTGACAGCGAAATTTTCGTTTCTGCGTGCCTTCGGCGCCAGGGATTCATGGGGGCGGGGAACTGTTCCGGGAGCCGATGACAAAAGTTAGGGGATCGTAACCGTGAACTGTGACGTGTAAATGGTACGTTACCTTCTGGTAATCGATGGCCAGCAGAAGATACTTCCCGTCAGCCGAGATTTGATGGTCGAAGCTCGATGCAAGCGCCTGCAAAACAAATATGGATCACAAAAATTAATTGAACCCCTCCAATGACAATCTTTGTACTCATTGATAACACTGTTCAACAACAAAAATGTTTCTATACAACTGTTAGGTGGATCTTATAGAATTTTCGTACATTTTTGAGAAATTTTAATTTGAAAAAAGACGTATTTTTCGAATTTGAACAAATGTTGTGATGTTATTATATAAGATGTTGTTCTTTACAGCAAAAGATTCTCTAGATTGTTTAAACATCACAGTTATGTGGAAACATGAAAAAAGTTGAATTTGTTGGACAGTGTAATCTTTGAGGTTATTCACCTAACAGGAAATTCTTCGCGGATAATAATTTTTGAAAGTCCATGGATTTTTTAATCGATCTTTTAATACTTCTTTTATTAAGTTATCTTTTTTACGAACATTATTAAAAGCACAATTAAGTAGTTGGATATAACTCTGTGGACTATTTTGATTGTTCACGAAAAATTCTGTGCGACGAAATATTGTAGAATATCGTTTGCATTTGTGAATGCAACAATAAACATGTAAATACGCTTTGTTCCGTATTTACATGATTTTCGCGTACACGTCTTTGGATTTATTTTTAATTGCACGTATTCGTTTGTACCGCGCGGGAACGTCGGAAGTTATATTTTCGCGCGAAGTGATTGTAACAAACGAAATGTAACAATCGTTGATAATGAAAGACAGTTAAATCGGCGTTTAAATTTTTGTTTAATAAAATTATTGCGCTGGGGATATTGCATATTTCAGAGGATAAGTAAAGGGAGAAATTGTTTGAAAAAACAGACGGCCACGCTTACCGGGTTACTGGCGTTTAGGATTATCCTCGGCTCTTTCGACGTGACGTTGTAGATCACGAGATTTCCGGCCTCATCGCGGTACAGTATCTCGTTTCCTGGAACAGAGAGATAACGTATTTTTCTACAATCCGGAAGAGAGCTCGTGCTGTAATAAAATTGTTACTCGGTAACAAATGTTTCGAGGGAAGTCTGAGATCCAGTTTACCGCTTACAACGGAAATAGATACCATCTATGTTGATGTAATAACTGTAATTAATGGGATTAAGCCTCGCCGAAACTCCAAACACTGGTGTACGCTAAGTCTGAGATACAAGTTAAGTTCCGGTTAATTTATGTCTGTACTGCATTTTGTTAATTCTAGATTTTGTAGAAAGTCGATCTCGTTTAATCGGGTTCATGATTGTTTTAGGTGGTGCTGGGTACACTTAAATTTATGACTATATTAGGCATCATAAATTAGCCTAATTAGTTAGATTATAATTCTGCTGTGTTAGTTGTAAATTCTGATCAATTGAAATTGTGTAATTTTGTTTAGTTAGATTTTCTGAAATAATGAGTCTTATTGAATATATTTCATGATTGAGTTAGATCTCATTATGAGTAGGTATATTTAAGTACCAACTAAGGTACCCTCACGTTTAGGGGAATTGTTAGATCCAACAGTGATATAATAACAGTGTAGGGTTTCTTTATAAATTTTGTGGAATCAAGATCGTGAAATTTTGTTGATTTTCGTCTAAAATAGATTTCTCGTTGAATCCGATTTTTACGAATTAATGAGTCATTAAAACACGGGTACCCTAATAACGGTGTTTCTTTTTAAATCTTGTTAAATTGAGATCATGACTGAAATAGGTCAGCTGAAACAGTCAGTAACGCGACTGAAGTGTGGTTAAACCTGTTTTACGACTGTGTTTTATGAATACAGAGTTTTTAAGTTCCAGTACGTCTAACACACTAGGCTTGATCTGGATCGAGACACGTAAGCACACAGCCGCGTGCATAAAACTTTTTGGTTAGAATACACGGCTATTCTCCTCGATTGTTTCATAACGCATGTTTCTACGGTGCAGCAAATTACAATGTACACATTTGTTCTCTCTGACAGTGAATATAAATTCGAATAGTCTCACGTATTCCGCAGAGTCACTGGATAAATGGCAACGCGAGGGGTTGAGCTTGTTAAATCTCAGTTAAATCCGGATGTAATACGGCAGATACGGTCACTAATACACCGGCATCATTGCACAATAATTTTAGGAGAGCGAATTTATCAACAATACGCTCTTGGTTTAAACCAAGCATCAAAGTTCGAATAAAATGGTACTCGTAAACAGGGTAGTGCATTATTTTAAAAATCTCGTTCAACAGTCAGCCCCAACTTGAAATAAAAATTTCAAAATTATTACTAAACAAACTTGCTATGCAACACGTTTTACAAAATTCTTCTTCAATTATCAATTGAAAACTTTAAAATACTTTACTTTAAAAAATACATTAAAAATCTTCTACTTTTAAATGCAATCTCTTTAACAGCAAATCTTCGCGATACCTCCAGAAATAATTGTTTCCTGTTATCATCCAAAAGTTCCTAAGGACACTGTTCAAAATTCGTCTCGAGCGAACATATCCTCGAAGGCAAATCTTCGGAATACAATCTCTCGAAGAATAATTGCTTCATCAACGCTTACCCTATCTATCTGTTCCAATCTCGATTCACTCGTTCACTATACCGGAAGCTACAATTCCCAAGTTCGATAGGGAATGGTTAGCAAAGCTATCCAGTGTACCTGTGGCCATCAACCTGCACCCCACCATTACCTGATCCGGCTCGCTTCAACTCCATTAATCCGTTTAATCCAAACTTCTGCTCTTAATTAACCAACACTGACAAAGTTCTGCCGGGATCGAACCGCAATAATCCGTCTTTAATCATTAACCGTTTGCGCGAGCAATCTGCTCGAATTAAGGCGGCAGCCGTGATGCGCCTGGAAACCCGCAACTATGCACCTGCATTCGATGTCTGCACACAGCTAGTCAAAAACCGTAAACTTTCAAAATCTTCGGATGATTGTTCTTGATTACATTTTCACGAATCATTTTCCGACGTATTCGTGACAATTTTCTGATCGAAACGACACCAAACACGGCGCAGTTCGGATTATCTTTATTACCTCGAATATCCAAACTCCTGCCAGAACAATCACAACGAAGTATTCATCCCATGGGCTATACAACATACAACAATTCTTTCATATTTTAGTATTATACGTTTTTTCTGTCCTTGAACTTGAATGACCTTCATAGTCACTGAATTCCTAATGAGTGGGACTATCATAGTAGGTGTTTAAAAAAGGGTGGTTCCATTTAAAAAAGTCAATGTGACCTTGATATAAAAAATGACATAAAAACAAAATTTTTTTGCATCGAGTCAGCCCCATTGTTGGTGACTCACCCTGTATATACGAATAAACTTTAAAATAACCTCGACACGGCCTCATGCACTATACTCAAACAACAATCACAGCTGCCTAATTCATTTCCGTTCCATTTCAAGAGACAGAACGAATCGTCGCGTTACATAAACACCGCGCGACCATTAAAACAATAAAGTAAAAAATGTTATGCGAGCCAGGATAAAGTTTAAAGCACGTCCATGCAGAGCCACTTAGTCACCATTATTTCCAGCACAAATCCCGGCGTGGAATAAAATGTCGAAAATAAAAATCACCGGTGGTAGCGCGCAAACCACGTGGACTAACTTTGGCTTCGATAAAATGTCCGAGCGTTATTTTAAATAGTGTGATCACGGATCGTTCTATTTTTCGTGACGCCATCTTGTCAGCGATCGAAGCACGTCGTTCGCCGATGGCGAAACCGGTTTGAACTTTGTAGTTCCGGTTAGACGAGTCCGGGCTTGGCCCGTTACCCACAATTTCGGAGTGTTGGCGTTGCCGATAGCGCTGTCATCGGTCTGATTCCGTCTATTCCTCGGTCTGACCGGATATTAAAAGCTCCTCTGATCCGGCGTACGGACGCGTCATAGTTTATGTCACGTCGCGTGACGCAATAACCCGACGGGGAAGCACTTGGAAAAATAACCGCGGGCGTTCGTCGACGATCGACGTTTATTCAGCCCGAGTCTGATCGTCTGCTCGCCGGATATCGAGTGCAGCTGCGGAATCCCGGATGCACCGCGGACGCCATCTTAATTCGAGCCGATTGGCTGATGGTCAACCCCTTGCCACACCAAGTATGTCTCACATGCGTATCTACTACACCGTTTCACACGTTCATGTAAAACAGTATACAGGGTGTCTCGAAATTCCTTCAACATCCGGAGGTTGGAGGTTCTTGAGATCATTTGCAGAAATATTTTCCTTTTGTGTACCGGTGCACACCGGTATGTCAATTGGCATATCTAATTTATATTATTATACATTGCAGCTACACAGAGCCCCTGCAGAAAGTGCCAGTTGTAATGTCAGCGATACGTCAAGCGATAACGAGATGTGAGGTGCTTCATGTGTTTCGTAACTCAAAACGTTCGAATACTTAATTACTATTATTTTTATTGTGTTTCACATATGAGAACACGATGTACGTTCAAGTTAGTGTGTCATAAAATCATTTCAACGAAAGCATGATTTTGAAGATGAAAAGCCGGAATGAAAAAGCCGGACGCCACAATTTCATGAATTTCTTGTCACAGAAATCGATTTTTTGAAAAAACCAGACGTTGTAGATAAATTCTAAGAGTAGATTTAAAATCAGCGTGAAAAAATCTACGGTAAATGATACATAGTATGTTAAAAAAAATTTCTGCTCGTGGTAACGTAGAAACGACTTTTTCTTGAAATTGTGCAAGTTTGACGAATTTTCTCAAGGTTAAAAACCATTCGTACCATACTTTACTATTTTTCCCATATTCTGCAAAGATTCAGCTTTCATTTAAAAAAAGTTATTTCTTTTTTAATCGAGTTAGGTCAAGTTTCCCCACACTGTACACCTACAAATGTCTTCGGTAACTGTATCTAGAGACTAGATTCTAGACGATCAACCACGACAGTATCTCACGGTGTCCACGTTCTATTTGAGTGTCTCGCATAACTTGTATGGTCCGTTTCAATAGCGATCCGTGGCGCGATCGCGTCAGATTTCACGGGCCACCGGATCTATCGACATGCACGCGCGCGTCATTACAAAGCATAATTTCCAAATACACAGGTCGAAGATACGTCATCGCGTCCGGTGTCCGATAAATACGCCAGTACCGTTTCGAGTACACAGTTGTCGGTAAAATCACTCGAGTGACACCCCGCCGTTGACTCGTTCAGACCGACATACTATTTTACCGTGATTAATTGTTCATGAGTTGAGCCCTCGCCAGATATCCATTTCAATCGTAATATCTAGCGCAAACATTTGTTCGATCGAATTCACTCGGAAAAATACACGACGCGGAGTCGAATGGTAAATTGAACAATATCTCGACCCTTGAATTTCAACTTGAAAAATGTAACAGCTCGACTAAAACAAGTAATATTTATTTTTCACCGTGTACACGGAAGTTGGCATTATTTTCATAATTCTATATTTGTTATAATTTCTATAAATTCGAATTAATTATTGTCATACATTGAAGTAGGTCTGCTAGATTTTTATATGAGTGGTGTCAGTGTGATATTCAGGAATAAATTATAAGAAAATTACTGAACCTAGTGAGCTGAAATTTTTCACACACATTTACAGATATTTAAAGTAATATCTCAAATTTTTGCCAAGACAATTAATAAAAGATTGTGGAAGTTATCAATGAATATATAAACAATTTTTACAACATGTAAAAATTCGAGAATCTCTATTTGAAGTAATTTTGAAATACACTCTCATGAGAATTCAAAAGTGCATTTGTCCTCTCGGTAACATTTTTCACTGTCTAAAAGCGTGTCTCAATTTTTTACTGTCACAATAGAAAACCGTTGGCTGAACACCCCGATCTATGTGAATAATAATACTATTGTTTTTTATTTCACCGGTCGTCTTTTTAGCGTTTTCCCAACGACCCAGTTTCTACGGCAACCAAAATGGCGGACACCACAGTGACTTACCAATGATCAATGTGAACACACAAGGGAAATTTAATCGCGTTACGAGCAGAAAACCCAGCCATAATAAAAATTTTCGAAATTCTCTGGGCCCGCGAAGAAATACCGAAAATGTTCTCTTTATTCGGGTAACATGAAATAAATATTCCGACGGAGCAACGTGTAACGATATCGCTGTACCAATTAGATCGCTGAAATAAATATTACAGCGCGGAAAATCTTGGAAATACCATTCTGTGTAATGACAAAGATAAAATAACAGATATTTCGTGAACGTGTAAAACATGTGCGATACACATTCCGCATAATTTTATCATATTGTCTGCATATTCCTGGCATATTTGGACACGTTCTCACCGCATAAACATCCGCAGAGGAACGATTATGAGACTGCAGATGTTTATGGAAATGTGGATTCTTATGGACCAATTTGTGGAACGTGGGAACACAGGAAATATTAAAATTTTTATTGCCTAATACTCGCGGGTCTCCAATATTCAATCCAAACACGTAAAATTCTGCTCGAAGACGAATAAAATTTGACAAAATTGAATTCCCTGAAGATTTATTGCACACAAACTAACGATTCAGAGGTGTAGATTCATCCCCAAAACAGATACCATTACTTTTTATGCATCCCGTATAATTTCTTTTATTTTAAAAGCAGTGGAAAGTGCTTCGGCGTTTAAAAAGCGTATAATTGAGATTCAAACTCATATTGTTTCAGCGAAAGCGCGAAGCTTATTATTCGTCAGACAAATGAGAATTCACACTGCAGTATTGTGCTTAAATATAATTGAGGGGCGCAGAGCGGCACAATTAAAATATTCTTTAATTCGCGAAAACCGCTACCACGGTGGAGCTTTAATATAAAAATCTGTATGCCTCCAAACATCCACGAAAATTATCGCGTGTTAGACGGTGAGCCATTTTTTCTGTTGATAAATACTGGTTACACATCGTTATTCCCTCTAATTATCTCAGCTTTTTCTAAAAAAATAAAGTCACAGTGGTACACGAGTTTCCCGGCGTCCCACGCTTGTGCTACTTTTCCTCAATCAATGAACTAAAAAATCCACTTCATCGCCTCATTCTCACTGTAACAATCGTGTCTCCGGCCGCAGTCGGTCACAAAAGACTACATTCACCTCTTTTGTATCCATATCTCGGTTGTCTGAAATACTGGAAACAAACGCGGCATTTCCCAGAAATGTTCGTGTAATTGGGTCATTTAACAGAAATTTATAATTAGAACGAAATCCGGAGAAAAAATATTTTCGTACTTGTTTGCATAAAAATGCAAATGAGCCGCGTCGAGGGACAGCCGCGGAGATCGATAAGCAGTTATCGTGAATATATTAAAATTCATAAAATCTTTTACAATAATGATCAAATTCATAACAAAAACTTCCATGAATTTTAACGAGCAATGAGCTTTATGATTATGCCGCATAATGGAGAATATTTATTTACGTTTTTAGGGAACAAATAACCTTTTTGGGATGATACAAAAATCTTTGAAAAGATCAAAGAGGAATATTCAATTCGATTCTCTTCACTTTTTCGTAATACTTTTACGCAATATTTTCACATTTAATTCAAATATAATTATTCTGATATAAATACATTTTTATTTTTACAAGATGTTACATCGTTTTCTAAATTCTTACGGATCACCTACTTTTTCATTCCCGAACGTTAAAAGCACACGATTCACGAGAAAATACATTCTAAAAGAATTACAAGCTTTTCAGCTCTCGCGCAATTTCAAAAGAATTAACCAATACTCATAAACCATGCAAAACCTTTTAGCCATTTTTCCAAATTGAGTAAATACAGGCGTTGCGCGACGATCGCGAGTGAAAATCGAGCCGATTAAAAATTCAAACAGCTACTGCACTAAGTTTTGCGTATCCCAGGGACATCGGCGCAAATACACCGGCACTATAAAAGAACTTCAAATACCGCGCGTGCGAGTTAATTAACCTTCGGGGAGCGACGGTCGATTCGCGAAAGAATCTTTTTCCGCGGCTACCCGGGGATACAATCGCCGGGTCCGAGGACTCGGTGTTTACACTGGCGTCGAATCGTTTACAGAGAAACCAGCGGTTACTATAACCCTCATTTTGCAACCTTATTTTCGACATCGTCGCCTGCATACCGCGTCCTCCAAGTCCATACAATTCTTCTAATGTTTCCTCGACGTGCACTAAAAAATTATAAAACGATCCTCCTTCTTTCCAAAACAGCGTTCAATTATTTTCATTGCGATGCACGCTGTGCAATTTATTTTAATTAATTTTACGTAAATACATAAAATATTATTTTTCGACATGATCTCTCTTCTATTTAACATGATATAATTTATTGAAAATACAAATAAATGAGATTGAGAAGAAGTCATTTGCAATTTGGAAATTATAAAATGTATTGAATATAATTCTGCAATAAATGTGTTATTAATTTATTTATTTGATAAATCGCTACGTAGAATAAACACGTAAATATGATGGAATACAAGTTAATTGCAGTTCGAAATCATAAAATGTACTGCATATAATTCTGCGTTATAGCAAAGAGGGCAGAACCAGTTCGGGTCAGACACGACCCAGGTTGAGGACTACCTAGGCATTTAAAAATGAGTGTGCTCGGTCGGACGAGCATGTTGTTCCCGTACGAGCCCGATTAATGCGCGACGCTGACGGTACGATAAGGATTGAGAGTGCAAGGGTGGAATGACGAGGAAAGGGTGCGTTTGAGAGAGGCATGCTGAGGTTTCGAGAGAGTGTGCAAGCACAGGGTTCGCTATGACGCAAATTAGAAGTTAACACGGCTATCGGTATGTCAGCGTTTTTCGAACACCATTCAGCTATTATGCAGCGCACGAACGCGCGAGCGCCAAGCGCTTCGTTAAAAATGGGGATGATCGTCGAGTGGATCACCTTGGAAACTATTGGCGACTCTCGATACTACGGGTGGGCTCGCAGCCAGCTGGGAAATTGGTATCCTCTTGGAATTATGCTTCCAAGTATTTTTATCCTCGACGAAATCCTGGTTTTCGGGACTCTGTTCTCTGATTTGCGTACGTCTATTCAATTCTAAGTATAATTGTGTTTAAATTAGAACAATTTCGTTGTGAGTCACTGTGAAGACGCCACAGCGATATAGACATTTATTTCCTTTTTCATTAATGATCACGATCAAATGAAAACAAAACAACTAAATAAAAGTCCATTAAAGAAAATTAATATCAGTACTTAGCACTCGAGTGGTGACTCTGAGTCACCGCTGAAAATTGCTGTACTCAAATTCAAAATATCGTTTGCATTATTAAATATGTTAGGATCTAATCAATTATTAAACATTTCAATATTGTATGAGGTATTCTATTAATTTCATATCCTAGAATTATTCTAGATAGGAAGACATGTTTAATTTTCCAAGTAAAATAGCTCCGAGTGCAAAGGGTTAATGTCAGTATCATGTTGCAGTTTCAAAATGAAAGTGATGAATTTTAGGAAAATGGTTAAGTTTTATGCGGATTAAGCTTCTTAATAAAAATATAATTCCTAATTCCTAAAAGTCCATGAAATCCTGTAGTTATAAAGAAAACTGCTCCAAAAATTCCATCATTAAATGTAAAAGGGGCTTCTGAATATTCAATTATTTGAATAAGTGAAAAATAAATTCCTAAAATAATAGTAACAATAAGGAGGGTTGAAGATTTTTTTTTATTATTAACGAACAACAGGCAAGGGTTGATATACTACCTAAAAAGAGTACTCACAACCCCTGCTCCAAAAATGCAGTTAACATAGCAGTAAATATTCCCAAGCATCAACAACTGCATACTTGAAAGGGCACTCGGGTGTTACGAAATAAACGTCTTGTCCCCAGCAAAATCCAGCGCGAGCTGTGGAAAATCCTGCACAATTCTCCGGAGCATAATTGTAAATATTACGACTGGCAGTCTCCATGGCAACGGTCCCGCGCGATGTTTAGAAGCGTACGTTCACCGACGACCCGATACTTTCCCGTAAATAGCGGGAACAAGCTCCCGGTTACAAAATTTCGTTTTCTACAAATGGAACTCTCTTGTAACCGAGTGGCCATTACTCGCGGCATCATCGTCCGCGGTGTTCCCGTTTACGCTCACGGCCGAATACTGGATGCGATATCCTAGAACAGTGCGCCAGGATATATGTACGAGGGCAAAAAGCGGCTGGGGGTCGGTGTCGAGACGTAACGAATGGAAAAGAACGAGGAGACCAAGAATTATGGAGAACGAACCTGCTTGGCGAGAGAGGAAAACTTGAGGAGAGAGGGAAAGCGTTCGAAGGAGAGAGAGAGAGAGAAGAAGGGACAAAGGGCGAAGAGGGGGCGGAGAGAAAGAGCCGCCCTACGGGACCTGTTACCTCAAAAGATAACGATGAACCTCGTAGCCGGGGAATGTTAGCCAGCGAGGGAGTGGGTCTCGTTCGAAATGACGTGCTGTTTCTCGCCATTACGAACACCTGGACGAATTGTGGATTCCTATGGGGAACGTCCCATGAGCACGCTACAAGCCCCGAGCGTGCAATGCCAGCCAGGCCCCCTGAATACAATCCCGAATCCTCGAAATAATGGAGCCGCTTTGCCGACTCGTAAAATCTATGACCGACGATATTTATGTATTCGTCTCTCGATCACGCGCCACCAGGGAGACCCGCGAATATGGCTATTAATTCGGGAAAGATTTCCCGGGGTGAATAAATTTCGCCTCAGACCCTTCACCCCTCCCCCGAAGATCGTTTCTCATCGCGCGATTTATTTGTTTCGTGCGATCCGACCTTTTGTTCGCGGCAGTGAGAGCGTCGTTCGACGTATTGTCTAACGGATTACGCTAGTTAGTGTGCGCCATGGGTACTTCGTGCGGGGGTGTGAATTTTTGAAACAGGATTTATGGGGGTTGGCCAAGATGTGCCGTAAATTTTGATTAGTGTTGCCGGAGGGAAGATCGATAGGGCTCTCGATTGTTGGAGATTTTGTGAAGATGCTGAGAGAATGAGGGTTTTGGTCGTGGGGATTTAATTAACGGAATAATGGAGCTTTTAAGATGTGACGAATGGAGATTTTAAGGTGTTCAAAATGTTGGAATATTAATTCGACGAAGTTGATGGAGCGATTGAGAACGATGTCGCGAAGGGTGGGAGAACTTTTGGGGCAATAGAGTAGGAGCTTTTGAGCATGGAAATTAAGAGTCTAGCTTCGCAATTTTTTTATAAATTAGAATATCGAAAACAACTTTTCAGCTAACATTTACTGAAGAATATCTCAAAGCGGAACGAACACGTGTTTGAATTATGAAATGTCCTGAAGAATTATTCGTTCAGTTACTAAGATACACACAGCAGAGCTGTTGATTTAACAGAGCATTTAAAACTCCTGAACTTGAGACATTGAAAGTTTCGAGACGTCTATTTATCGAGCCATTAAAACTGAAGCTGCCGAGCAAAAAATCATAATCATCCATTCGTCTTGCAACAAATTATTTACGTATTCGAATCACAATTTCTGACATCGTTTGCGACGAGAACGCTTCATGTATAACATATATAGCTTTCAAGAGCCTAGCACAAGATGGCCTATGCTTATTTGAAATATAGAGCTTGCAGGAGACCAGGACAAGATTGCCTCCGTATCTTAAAGCAAGGAAATCGTCATTAAAAATGGAGGCTCTTGTGCAAAAATCACAAGCTCCACCTTATCGCGAGCGCATTACCCAAAATGACAAAAAGCTATACCATGTTCTCTACGAGATAAAAAAGATATAGTTTCCCGGGGCAGCGTACAAAGTTCACGTTTAACTCGATCTTGTACTTCAGCCGAATTTGCAGCGGAGTGTCGAAACGGCTGGTCATCAAACATGAACAGTGTCCTCCCTCCAAATTGGAGCAGTTGCGTTTTAATCGCGACAGAGTTGTTAGTAGCGGCGCTCTAAGCATTTTCTTGACTTTACAACGCACCGTTGCGAGTCCCTTATAAAAGCATGCACACACAGCTAGGGTTGCAGGATCGTTCTTCTTTCTAAATGGCATCATTCGCTTTAAAGACTTAGCCCATAAGCCGAGCCCTACGTTGTAGATTTTCTTGCTTATGTTAGCTGCCTTTGACGTTGCTGGCCTGTGCCACCCCTTACGGAGAGATGACGGCCGTGATTATGATTCGAGATAATCCTTCACTCTTTTCGAGCAATCAGCTGCCTAACAAATTTTCTGCAATTTATTCCAGCAGCTCAGCTCCACCTTTCCACATTCTACGCTTCTTCCTACGGGGTAAAAAATTGATAAACCCTATTAAAAATATAATTAGAGAAAATATTGATTTCGTTGATTTTCGTGAATTTTTTTCAAGGGCTCAATAAATTGGGGCGGTCAATAAAAATTAATAACAGAAATAATGACGAAAGTTGCGATACGCAGTATTGCTCGCAAAAATTTCTATCTCGGGGCGAGCGATGCTTCATCCGCCGGTGCCATAATGAAATTACTATAGGTACATGTTCCAGGGGTGGGAGGGGCGTCCCTCGAAACTCGGCCGGCCAATTACGTCGCTTCTGGCCCGGCTGGGGTGTCCACTTTATCATCCGGAAGATTATAACGGATTTTAAGGCCTCGCCGCGGATCTCGAGGCGATAACAATTTTTATCGGCGTAATTGCCCCGGCAGTCGCGGAATTCCAAGTCGGGCGTCGGCTTCGCTAAATCATCTTAATCTTTAATATCTCAGATACCGGCGGATACCGTTTAAGGAATCCGCTCGCGGCCAATAAAACGATCTAATCTCGTACAGAAAGAGCGGCTGATACTTTTAACGACGCGCTTTAAACGTCCCCGAATCCTCCGTTTTCCCCGTTGAATAATGGTTAGGGGGGCTCTGTTTCGATGTTAATCGCATTCCCGATAAAAATTTTCACCCTGCTCTGTTCAATTCCTTCTATACTTCCTCACCGATTCCTGCTGAGAACCTAATTGCGAGCGGCAATTGCTGGAATCGTGCGAAAAGTTGCTCAATCGCGAACTACAGCCTCGACGTATCTGTAAAATCCCTCGGTAAGGTTTATAAGCGCTCCAACTGCCTCGAATTTTCTGCTGAAACGTTTCTCTTCTAGTTTATACTAACTTCTAACGTAAATTCGTGGAGATATGAAATTGATTTTTCGGAAAAATTTATTTCTGACGTAAATTCTTGCGGACATTACCTGCAAAAATTTTGGTAGACCACTGATTATTTTAATAGTTCCATTTCGAAGCTTCCACAGGCGCATGAAAAACACTGCTATTTCGAATCGACGGGAATATTCCCTTTAATTAATTTCCATTTCGAGAGACGTTCTGCGCGAACGATCGATACAACATCGGAATAAAATTCTGAAACAACGATATTCATCCGACACAACACAGCGTAACTATAAAAATGTGCCCGAGCAAAAAAAACCATTCCTATTGTCTACGATTTTCGATACAGAGAGCGAGCACGAATTAAAGCGACAGAACGACGTCGGCCGCGTGAATTGAGAATTCCCACGATGATTGTTCATTGTGACTTAAAAACGGAGGAATTAATATGGATCGAGGGTACGTAACATCCGCTTTCGTTAATTCCCTCAGGAATATTCTATCACAATGAAATTGTAATCTATAAACGATCGCAGACATTCATCGTAACGTAGAGAGTCGCAATTAAATTTTCGCTATCCCGATCTTACGTAACAATACGGATTAATTTTCCACAGACATATTTGTTTTAAATTATTCTATTGCCGAGCTTAATATCGCCGTTGAACGCTCGTAAATGTGTTAATTACGAAAATTTCGAGCTTCTTCGGAACGGTGTGTATTAAACGGTACGATTGTTAGAGCCACTGATCAACTGCAGCGGTTCGGTATTATTTCGTTGTTAATTGAGCTTATTTCCAGCCACGCTTTCTTCCCTTTTACAAGCGTACCGTCGAAAGAGCTCGTAGCTAAATTAAACGAAGCCATTTTATTGCACACTCGATACCGCCGGTAAAGGAATTTTCAATTATAAAGGACTCGTCACGTTTCGCTCGACTATAAACAGGAAGTCGTTTTCGCGTTATAGTCGTACGTGATTATCCACTTTGATTCCGTCTGGGATATTATGCAATACTCGCAATTATGCTCAACAAAAGAATATGCTGAACAGAGATTATGAAAAATTGTGTATTCTCTTTGTTTCATGAATATTTGAAAATTAAATGTATCAATCGATTCAATTAATTCTTGTAATAAACAGCACCTGTGGTTCGTTATAATAATATTATTGTAGATTCAAAGATCCGACTTGCTCTGTTAAATGTTTTTTAATGCATTAATTAATATGATTTCGTTAGGCCAAAATTAGAACAACGAATTGCACATGAGATAACGCCCTTTCGTTCGGGAACATACCATAGATAAATGTCTCAGGTTGCATGCGTCTGACCAATGATGGTCTTATCGCCTAATGTCTGACCAGTGACGGCCGTATCTCCTGACGTCTGACTAATTCGATATTGTATCCCTGTCGGTCATGCTAGGGTTAAGCTTAGCTCAGCTTCGAGTTCAATGCATCCGAGCCGACTTAATGCCGAAGGCCATCACTTTTATTGTCCATAATTTATTATAGCTAGACTGCAGATTATGCATCTGCTGCGTACGCTATTAAATAAAGCAATACGGATATCGAACGAAGTTTTTTAACATACGTATCAGCTTGGAAAATATATTCGTTGAAAGCACAGCCAACTGCATTTCTCTTTCTACGACATTTCTCACTGACATTTGATTGAAACTCTTTCCTGCGATATTTATACATTCCAGTAAATACAAGCTAATGAAACCTTTATAATATTAACTACAGAATGTAACGTTTGCATTGTGCTTTATTGACTTTCGTAACGTTGTTCATTTTATTGAACATTCTGATTACTTTTTGAAGCGAAAATTGTTCCATTACGAACGGAATGTAAGTTTATTTCTTCGGCAATTTGGATGGGTCAAATGGTTACAAATATTACTGGCACGATTTAACAAAAGAAAATAATGTTGCAATGAGTCGTAACTTCGGTGGTGGCTCATTAATGAATTGATTGTTTTTTTTCTATAACAAAAGAAGATTTATACAAACACGATGCAGCTCTGTCCCGAATGCAATCTCCTCTGACCCCCAATTACAAAAATGACAGGTTTCGAGGACAGTGCTACTGTTATTCAGTCAGTATTATGGTTTTCGAGTGAACTGCTGGCCAGGGAGGAGTCGCGCACACATGACACCGGCCGTTAAAGTGAAATAGGGGATCAGTATAGCGGTCGACAGTGTTCAGAAAAGGCAGCGTCGCCAACAAACGCCGAACCAGCCAGTCTAGCCAACCCCTCGAGCGCCAAAAACGGAAACTTTCTCGCGAAATGGACAAAACATTTCGGGGCCATTCGCGTCGCGGGAAGGTTTCTGATTTGTTGGCCGGTCGGCGCGAACCTCATTAAGTTCTTCGTCGGTTTCGTGGCTGGCCTCCAACCGGAGGTCCAAGTTTCGTCCGGATGCGACGCTTTCTTGCCTGCAAGCCGGTCATAATGGCCGCCGATAAGTTTTGCTTGCGATAAAAAAAAAACGAGTGCGCAAAAACCGAAAGAAAAGGCACTGTAAATGATCTCGCGTGCGCGGGTAATCTCGAGTTTGCTGGACCCTCGATGATTCTCGCGATTAGCAACAATTAATCCTTCAGATATTTCTTCTTCCGAGAAAATAAAACGGGAATTTTACCCCGAATTTTGATATACTCGGTGATTAACAAATGACCAGTTTTAATACGATTCATTCGAGGTGCGCAGAAAAACTAGTGGTTTTATCGCGATTTATTAACAGCCATCGATCATGTACGTTCTATTTTAAACGTTCGATATATTAAAATAATAATCTTGTGTCAAGATAATACAGATCGAAATTGTAATCACTTTATGCATTTATCAGAGAAAATTGACGAAGAAAATGTGAAAACATCTTTTACAAACCTTTATTAGAAAATTTTGATTTTGTTTAAAGATCCTGTGGTAATCACACATTCGTCCCAGAGCGAATACGTCAGATTTTTATTTTATGTTAATTTGATGAAAGCTCCGCCAAAAAGCAGCTTTTCTGTAGATGTAGATACATGTAAATCAGCTTGTAACATGCGAACTCGCATGTAGATTCGCAGTCTAGTAATTACGGAACTGCAACCCAAAATTACAAATGTCAAACTTACTTCCGTTACTAACGTAGCCGCGAATATCACTGGCTTTGTAACAAAACTAGTGAATGAACATCGAATGACATCCATTACGACGAAATATTGCACTGAAAAAATATATTTTAATAAGAACCTAATATGATCCATGTGCGCTAATGTGCAAAAGAAAGAAGCACCCGGCCATATTTAATGGAGAAGCGTAAAAAATCAAAGAAGAACACAAAGTAAGTTTTGAAAAAGTGTTTCGCTGTTTAGCGGAATTTATTTATTATTTAATACTTCAAATGTGATAACTCAATCATTGTACAATACAATTTCCACATAAAGATATTATTCGTCGTTATATCTTGTAATTATACTGGACGCTTCTTTTCTTTTGCACAGTAGTGTATCTGTACTCTAAGCCACGGGGGATGCAGTGACTTTGTGTGCAGAAATATACAACTCGATATCGGCATCACGTTTATGGACAGAGTTACGTGAAGGTAGTCAGAAGGGGATAGAAAATTACGTAAGATATGGCTGGTCGATCGAGCCACGTCGAAGTCAAGATGGAGATACATTGAAAGTGAAAATAAGGTGGAATAAACAAGACATGAATATGGTCGTGCTGTGTGGTCTACGATACCTCGACGCCACTATTTGCCTCGCTCAATCTTCCGTGTGCCTGTGCATTCTGTCTTGCGGAGTCTACTTTATACGCTGACCGGAGAATGGAAGCCATTTTTGGCTTGAAATTCGGTTACCAGGGAAGATTGATCATTGGTCGGTTCTATTAGTGGAGAAACTAGACTACTCTAATACAGGACTGCTTTGAAACTTCCAGGGAATATACACGTGATACAAGAAAATGAAATTCTGAAATATTTTCTTCTTTTTATTCCTCGAATCTTAACATTATTTTCACTTTCTCGTTTACATTCTAATATCACATTTTCTTACATTAATTTTGTTGTACTATAAACAGCTTAAACCATTATCATTTCTATACGAATTTGTAGTTTTTGATTCACGAAATAATCGTACATAATCTAGATAATGTGTTGAGAAGTATAGGTGCTGTTAATTATATCGATAAGTCACATTTTAACAGGCATTGATCCTACAACTAATTGATTCTACTGAAGCAGATAGCATCAGTGAGACTCATACAAAGCCATGCCCGACTTCAACCACTGCACCATTCAATTCCACACTGTATTCGAGTTGAATATAAGTGAGGACCTGAGGCTAATCTCCATCGGAGATCAAAGCGTTACCACACGATTACTGTCCGCTTCTCAAAAACCCTAAAATCGGAGTGTCCGTTCTGCAAAGGAAACCGCCACCAGTCTGAATCGCGAGTTAACATCGGTCCGCTTGAGCCTAGCAACGAGAGACGCGATTGTGCATCCATAAAAGACGCTAACTGCATTCGGATTTCGGTGAAAGCAAGGAGGAAGGGAGTGGGCCGAGGGTGCGGACAAGGAGAAACGGAACAGGAAGAGAAACTGGAGGAAGTAGAAAAGTTCTAGAGACTCGACTGCGAGCACAAAGAAAGAGAGAGAGGGTTTCCGTGGATCAGAGTGGGGGAAAAAGAAAAGCTTCACGCTATTTTAATCCGAGAGTGGGTGTCCCGGCAGAAGCGGATTTAATCAACGGCCATTATGCGCCCTCTCGCTGGAATGATACAGTTTTGTTCGAGTTTCTCCGGGACTTTTCGCGCCGTCGGCTCTGAAAGAAGAGCTATCTGTGCTCCAGGTTACCAATTACCACCTGGGTAACTTATTCCCCGGACACCCGGAGCCCGGGCTCCTTTTTTCTCGCCTCCATCTTTCTATCGCGTCTTAATTAACGACACCGCCCGAAGAGGATCGTCGTCCATCTATCAGAAAACGATGATTTCACTTTCAACCATCTCGCTGCAAAACTTGTCCCCAACGTTTTCTTCGCTCTCCTCTCTCCGCTATTATTGAATTCTGACTGAATCTGTTTAGTCGACTCTCTACACTCCCCACCCCCGCCACTCCTCTTAAACTTCTCACCGAATGGATTTTGCTAGGTATCCAGAGAAAACAAGTTCAGACACTCGAGAACGAGACTGAAGCCTGCTGACTAGAACCGAGATCCCTTTCAACATTTCCGAGGAGTCCGCGGAACGCACGGAATTTATGTTATTGGATTTTATTCGCCGCCAAGAAAATCGAAACGCGAACTTTTTCGGGTCGAAGGAATGTCGCGGGAGATCTCGTGAGTGGATTCGAGCACCTGCGAACGCCGAGTGTTGACTATTGTAGTGTTGAGGACTTCCGGGAGCTCGGTGTGCTGACTGGAAGTTGCTTGGTATTGCCAGGTTTAGGAGAGAGAATGGGAATCGATTTTTCTAAGGTATTTTGCTGTAATGTGTTGCAAAGTGACAATGGAATACAAATTTATAAACATATGGTATTTTACTGAGAAGTGAGTACATTTGTGACTAGATGTCAGACCCTCTGCAAATTATTTTATAAACAGCAAAAAGAGGGAAGACTTGTAAGACCAAGATAATACAATAAAAATGTATTGTAATTGATAGTCTCTGACTAAAGGTAACACATGTTTATGCGGAATAAAAATGCTCATAGACCTAGAAGACAATTATAAACTTTATCTATATTAAATTTAATAATGGAGATTGATGAATCATTTCACTTGCTGAATAATAGTAGGCCTTTCGGTCAGATCATTCTTGCAGCACTCAACTTGTTTGGTTAAACATGAGCCACTATGCAAGTCTGATTAATGGATAGCCCGATCATTAACATGTACGATGTGTAGCCTGCGGATCTTTATGCAAAACAAAAACCTTGTGCTGTGATTGCAACAAACAAAAGATAAATCAAATTCGATTTCTAATCATTTCAATAAGCTGACGATATTGCTATGATATGTATATTTTGTTTCGACTATTACTTTTTGTTATAAATACATAAAATCCGAGGTCTATTAAAATTTGCCATAATTATAATATTACAAAATACGATTTAGATTCGAATGGAGAGTTCCATAATTTATTCATCAACTGACCCACTGATCCGAATAAATAATCTAAAATCCGTATGACTTTGCTAATTTCTACTGATGCAATGATCCTCATTGTAATAAATTCGACAACAATCGAGCCAGGCAACGACAGCCGCAACAACTATTATTTTCCCGCAGAAATTAGCCAGCAGCAATTGGCATGTTCTGCAAAGCTCTCAGATTGACCAGCGCGGGGAAGTATTCACCGCATTCGATCGATAGAGACTAATTGTAGGATTATCCCTTAACCTGACGGTAACGCCCGATTGGCCGGGAATAGGAATCGCGTGATGTTTACTTAATTAGGGACAGCAGAACAATTGCATTGCAAATGGAGCACTGTCGTGCATCCATATTTCACAGGCTTACAACGCGGACAGGCCACGGACGAGAACATATTTTCTTTTATTTTTTCACGTATTTTGTGCTTCGCCCAGCACTTTCGCGATGATAACAATTTTCGTGACGTACGGGCTATCCGAAAGTTGGATGTCGCGCCTGGACGTTTCACGTTGGCGATCCTTGAACGTTCGTGTCAATAAATGTCCCTCTTCGTTTATAATTTAATCTTGCAAATACTGACGAATAAGTCGGAGGCTGCAGAATTGTGAAAAATAGCAAAGACAGTGGAGAGAATCAACAGTACAATTAAACTGAAATAATGCACTCTGTTCGTCCATTTTTTATTCCAATAATGAGGAACACAGTTTTTGCTATTTGTTAACTTCAATAATAAATTAATACGAATGAATTGATCATATTCAACATTGCATCAAATTCTGACTGAAAAGCACTACGGAATTATTAAAGACAGTAGCATGTAGTTTATTGATTGTTGGCAGCTTGATATCAGATCGCCGCCGTTTCGAGCGTAAAATTCAAAAAGTCGACTAAGAGCGCGGCCCGCCTCTGAAGTTGCCGGCGATCAAAACATTTTAGCTGGCCGATCGAGTTTTTCGGACAAGCGGACGAGATTGTTCATGAATAAAGTGGGTGCTCCGCGAGTGTCGAAGCAGTGAAAAAACCATTTCAACCTGGCGTTATAATCGAGCATTTTTGCAGCACTATGTCGGACAAGGGACAAAAGTGGCGGTGATCTAGAATTTTTTTTTGAGCGCGATGAAAGCAGCCGATAGTGTCATCAATATCCAGATGAGAATTCGCGATGGCAGGGTACGTGATCGCGGAAATGGGTCAGGCGATAACTGTACTGTGAATCTTTGTGCATCACAATCAAAGTAAACGTATTGTAAGTCGATTACAGGGAACTGAAGTTAGGTGAAAATATATCTTTTCGTTGAATAACTTACAATGACGAGAACGTGTCTGTGAAAATTTTTAGCCGTTTTACACCTCAACAAATAAATTCGTCGAATAATTCCTCATGGTTACATCTTTACAATCTGAATAATCGTAAGCTCAAAGTATTCGAATCCTTTTACCGCATCCCGGAAACCGAAATTTAATAATGCCTTCACAGTTGTGCTTTCCAATAAATTTCCCATCGATTCGTCCATCTAAGGACAAGCCTAATTAATCACCTAATTACTCTAGTATGATGGAAAACAAGCCCTCATCCACTTGTCAGACCACATATCACCCTTAATCTACTTGCACGCCGAAGAGCAGACTTAATTTACTTGTCCGGCCAAGAACAGTCTCGATCTACTCGTCCAACCAAGAACAGCCTTAATCTACTTGTCTCGCCAAGTGTTGGCTTAATCTACTCGTCCGATCAAGGGTAGACTTAATCCACTGTCCAATCATATGCGGTCTATCATCGCCATGTCTGACCATAACGGTTCTTAATCCACTTGACCCGAAACGCAGCGTTCAAACGGTAATTTAATTAATGTTTAATTCAGTTCAACACAAAATGGAGTAGGCCTCGCGTTAATTTGAATGATATTCGAATGATTAAAACTCGCCTAATTTAAAAATGATGTTTAATTACAAAACACTTTAAAATGATATTCGCGTTAATACAATTCTCCCCGAAATTGGTACAAAAACAATAATTTTTTATTATCAATGGATTAAATAGAAATACTCAAATATTCTGAAATTATTTATTAGAGAATCTATTCAGAAAATTGTATATAAAAATGAAGATTGAATTAACCAGTTTCTCTAGCAAATCAATTACAGTAAGGAGAACCTTCGCTCTATAATTTGCATTACGCTTGCACAGAGCGATATCTAGCTCTCGGATCTTTATGCAAACTTGCGTCGACAATTTCGTTCAAAGCGAGCGCAAAAGTAGTTTGATAATTCGGATAATTTTTCAAGATTAACGATAAAGTAAAGAGGCTATTTATTTTTATTAACCTCTAGGAATATACCGAGAGTAGAATTTCTTATTCGACCTTGGCTCTTTGTGCAGTTGATTTTCGTACGCAATAAAGCGCGTCGAAATAAGTCGAACGAAAGAGAGCACTGTCGGGTTTTCTTGCTGGCGGAGGAAAGAAAGGTTTCTAGAATAGAGAATATATCCGCGGAAGTCGCCCTAATTGAAGGGGTTAAGGAAGCCTGATCCCCCGCGGACAAAGAGAAGAGATACAGCGGGCGGATCTGTTCGATTTTTTCCTCGCGGCCAAAAGAACCGTGGAACAGAGCGGTGCAACCGGCATTCACATTTCCCCGGTAACAATGAGAAATGGTGGAGCCCGACCGAGCCATCTTTCGCGATCAGACCGAACCGTAGAAATATATAGAACCACTCCTCCTTCTTCTTCTTCCTCCCCTCAGAAGAAACAGCGTCGGCGGATGCAATTACAGAGGGAACGGACGCGAAATTAATGTCAATCGATTCTCACGGAAGCCGTAGATTTCACGGACAGTCGGCCCGCAGGAGAAAGAGGTAAGGTCCGTTCTCAAAAATTAACGACAACAAGTCTATTCGCGTCGGGTTTTTCTTAAGACCCCTCTTCCCGCTCGGAGAAAAATTGGAACGAACGACGACGACGGTCCAATGAACCCATAAACTTTTTGCCCTAGCTGCTCGACTCTGCTCGCGAGGATGGTTCTCTTCATTTCCATTTCCTCGGCCTCAAGACAACAAGAGTTTTCTCTTCTAGCAACTCGCGCTGCGGCTAATTCTATCATTGTTTTAATCTCGCGACAACGAGTTCACTGCCACGGGTGGTTTGTTCAATTTACTAGACCGCACCCTCTATTTGCTTGTGTACAGTAATAAAATGTCGGATTGGTTGACAGGGATATTAAACGTTTTTATGAAACTATTTTAATTATGCAAAATTTTTATAAATTCATCTGAGAACAAGCTTCCTCATTTTCTTTTATTAGATTATTGTTTTCATTGCATCAAATAAGTTATGATTATTGCTGTGGGAAATAATTTCATTTCTCTTATATTTAATTTCGGAAGAATAAAAATAGTTCACGAGTGTCTCCTTATTGTTATTGATGGTGGTGGTTAATTACCATTCTTTGATTGTTATTGCAGCGAATAAATCAGTTTTTATAGTGGTACTCACTGGTCAGTAGTAAACCGCAATAAAGGTCTCGCATACGTCATATTTTTGATACCTATAGAATTCTGTAATAATTATATGCGTTTGCATAGCATTCGCGTGACACCCTCTCAGAGAAATATGTCGAGATGTTAGATAGCCAGTCGGTAGGCCTTTTATATTCCGAGCGGCTGCCACTTGTTTTATTAATCACAGTGTACCGCATTACTATTGCAAAAAATCAAACGGGGGAAAAACTGTTGATACAGCGTTGAAGAAATTAATTGACACGCAAAAGCTTTTTGCCGAAACGATACTAAAGACTTTCCGTTAAAAAAAAACTGTTCAAGATCAAGATAAATCAGATGTACATAAAAGCAATATTTATTATACAATTTTATGTATAAATGCAATTAATTCCACCCATTATTTAATACAGGGATTTATTACCTATTACTTAGCACAGAGAGCAGAAAGGAGTTCAAGGGAAAAATAAATGATGGAAAGCATGATTCCATTAGTATGACCCCTGGATTAACTATTCTACCTGTCCGACTAACGATATCTCTACTCCACGTGCGTGATCATTAACAAAGCTATTTTCCTTGTGGTTTCTTAACAGTTGTATAAGTTAAGGTTTCTTTCATTTGTCTGCCCATGCACCGAGAAGTTCTCCTTTCTCGCCCGTTGACAATGCTACTGTTCTACTTTTGTGATCATTGAATGATCCCCATTGTTGTCCGCCGAATGAAAGGACCATTTCACAGATTGGATTACTAGAATGCAATACAACTTGTCTGATCAATAGCAGTCCCATCTGCTTACCAATTTACATGACTGAATAATGGTGGACCAATACTGAGCCGATTCAACTTGCCTGATCACTTGCCAGACTCGTTCTACTTATCTGACTAACAGTGGCCCACATTCTATAACATATAGGAAAACAATCTTCTTCTATGATTAGTAAACATTCTGTTAATTCAATAAGAATCTATATATAAGTTTCCTATTCATTTTATTCGAAGCTGGTGTCCAACTAATTGTTCAGAATTTATGACAACAATCGGTAACTGTAATCTACCATAGTTTGAAAGTTGAAATAAATATTACTTTCGATATTTTGATGAATTTAGAGTATATGCTGATTTTTAAAATATAAGAAAATAAGTATTGTAACCAACAGTAATAACAAAAGGAATTTCTCCTGGCTTTTTTTATAAAATAAGCTATGAATCTTGAAAATGAAATTATTTAATGTCTGACGAATTAGGACTTTTCTACAGCTACCGAACAAAATCAATCCTACCAGAAGGAATATGGCGATACAATGCTCGTGATAAAAAGCAAAGTCTCTCGCACGTTTGGCTAACGGTGGCTCAATTGGCATGTCTGACGATCACAGTGCCAATCTACTCGGCCCACCAATAACGACACAATCTACTGGTGCAATCTAGTTGGTGCTAATACTGTTCCGACTAGCGGTCCATCATTCTACCTGTCCGACCGCAAACAGCAGTACTCCAGCGTCTGACCCACATCGCAAAAAGAAAAGCGAGAGGTCGGAATTAGGCCGGGTGAGGTTAGCAGCGAGGCAAAAGGGTGTGCGCGGAGAGTACCGCGAGGTACAAGGGGGCGCAGTTCTGCGGGTGGAAGAGAGCGAGAAAGGCGTGCTGTATGGCGGTAATTATGGTGGTTGATGAGAGTTTCACGCTAGGCCGAACCGCAGCAGCTCGGCATCGAGCCACTGCTAGATCGAGGCTAGCCCCTGGGTCTATTTAGTTCTGTCTGCGTTCCACCGATAAACCGTGAACGATACAGGGTTCCGGCTGCAGCCGGTAGCGTCGCGAACGTCGGGAGAGAAAGATAGGGGGGAGAGAGAGTGCCGCTCGTTACGACGGAAGGGGAATTTTTTCGGCGGTGGTCGGGACAGAAACGAAAGCAAAAAAAAAATACCGGGCCACGTCGATCGAACACGCCGACGTGTCTGGTCTGTTGCGGGCGCGGGCGTGAAGCCGTAAAACCAACGGACGCAACGATTTATCTTTCTCCCCCTCCTTCTTGTTTTCGTTTTTCGCTTTTATTTTTATTTTCGTTTCGTTTTTATCCCGTTTTGTTACACCTTTTTTCCTCTCCTTCCACCCTCTCCCGCCCGATACACACCCCCGACCCCGAAATCTGTTTCTCGTTCGCAGATCCCATTGTACCGTTAAGAGGCTTTATTCGGTCGACAGAATTCAAACATTTGCTTTCGCGTCCAGCTTCGCTCTCTCTTCTTCCCTCTCGCACACTCTTACTGACCGAACCGCGACCGAAAAAGTATTCGACGGCGGGCAGGTTTCGGAACTTCTTGTAACCGCGTTGCCCGGAAATACAAAGTGTATCGGGTGTGTCCAGAAAAACGTTACTTCGGGTTCTCGCTCTCTCTCTCTCTCTGGCTCTCTGGCTCTCTATCAACGAATCTGCGGGCGACGCGGACGCGGAATGTTTGTCCACGTGCCCGCGAACGTTTGCTCCTGGAAAATACGTGGATTTTCGGCTGTTTGAACTCACCGACTCGTAAATGTAATAATAATAGTACTAATAACGTCTTCGTCGCATGTCAAATGCCTCGACTGGTTGCTCCAACAATAAAATTCGCTGGCGAGATCCGACGATGATAATGAAGTTGATAAATTGAATAGAGCTCGGAAAGTTGAAACGGAACGATAGCTGGTCACGAGCGTGAAAGAACGGTGATTTTTAATCAAATTTCCGAGGCGGTGTTCGGCAACAAACCAACGTCGAGCCGTGAACAAATCCGTGTTTAACTTTTTCCGATTTATCGCACCCGTGCGAAATTCCGTGGACGTCGGGCATTGTCAACGCGATGCTGTTCCTTGTTAGTTGCTAAAATCAAATATTGCTCGAGCGACTCCCGCCACGCCGCGCTGGATGATGTCGAAGCAAACGACAACTCAATCATGTTTTATGACGCGTTTGCCGAATTTAGAACGGTGAATTAATTTCAATTCGGAAGATTAGACGCGCGCGAATCGATGCCCGGGGATTTCGTGTAATTCGCGCGTAATTACGTTTTCGCGTGGCGAGCCATTTCCGCGTTAAAGCTATTCGAACGATTCCAACGGTACGCACAGAATATGTTCAGAACTGGCGCGTAGCTTACCGACTCTGGGAAATAAAAGACATTCCATTGATTAAAACTAGACCGAGTCCTTCAATGCATTTATCAGGACAATTAGTTAGCGCAATTTAAAATGACACATACATCGAAAGAATTTAAGAACGTTGATTATTTTCAATTTATTAAACTCATTCAAGAGGAACATAAATTTTAGTGCGTCTTCTGCTTGCAATTGATACAGACAATTTTTATTTTGTCACAAGTTGCGTGAAATTGTTGCACTTGGTATAAAAAATATAGTAAAATTAAGTAAATAATCCTTCGTTTCGAAAATTTTTCGAAGACTAGTATCCTCCATAAAGAATTTTTTAATAGAAATTTTTGAAAGACATACGTCAAATGATTTTTTAATATTTCCGAGGGCGTCAGAGTTTTAATTTCCCGTTGATTATTTTAAATTTATTAAAGTCATTCAAGAGGAACATAAATTTTATCGCGTCTTCTGCTTGCAATTGATGTAGACAATTTTCATTTTGTCACAGTTGCGTGAAATTGTTGCATTTGGTATAAAAAAATCTCTGCACCTTGCAAATTCAAAGATTAGCCCTCATATGAATAAAGTAAATAATCCTTCGCTTCGAAAATTTATCAAAGACTGGTATCCTTCATGAAGAATTCTTTAATAGAAATTTTTGAAAGACATACGACGTCAAATGATTTTTTAATATCTCCGAGGGCGTCAGATTTTTAATTTCCCGTGACTGGCGTGTTCGGGAAGCCAGCGACGTTCACTCGAGAGACTTTCCAAGGGTGCTCCTCCGCCGTAACATCGCCAGAAACGTATTATTATCTGTTCCCGATAACCGAACGTCATTGGGAGTCGAATGCGCGGAATCCGGCACGGTGGTGCTCGCATTTTTCCAGCGAGTGGCACGAATCATCTAATATCCAGCGACGACGTGGCCGGTGACGTCGCCGGAACGCGCGGAAAGGGACACATTTCCGACGGAGGTGATTTCGGTCCGATCACCGGCGCTTCCGGCGTCGGCGAACGTCTCATTCCGCGGCGACGTCGACCCGGTTTTCGTGCTATTTTCCGAAAAAATCCCAACGTTTTCGACCCGGTTGGCTCCGCAGAATTCTCTAATTTGTCTCCGGTCGATGGTTCTCCTTTTGTTCGCGCGGGAATCGTCGAGCTGCTCGCCGGGGACGAATGTAAATACCGGGAACGAGAGCGTTGCTCGGCTGGGAATGCTCTGACAGTGCGGTTTCCGTTTTCCCGACCACCCTTGCAACCCCTTTTTCCCACCCCCGCAGACCGGTGCGGTGGTGGCTCCGCTTCTCTTTTTATTTCGTGGGCATCGTTGATTCAGAAAGGATTGCAAGAAGAGGCAGAAATAATTACAGGGTTGCGCTTTTGCCTTCTTCCGAAAAATTTACGCAGCCCTCCCCGCTTTCTTTTTCATCCCTTGCTCCGGTATCGTTCGCTTCCCCGTGTTTGCTCCTTTCCTACGCGAACTCCCCGGGGGCAGATCGTCTGTATTGTCCGCAACTGACCGCGCCGCTTTACGGTCCGCGCTTCCGCGCGAGATTATTTATTCGGACCCGTTCGTTTTTCACTTGCAAATCGCGCGGTGGCTGCGGCCGTGTGACCACGTTCCTTTCACCCTTTTTTCCCCTCAGTCGTAGAATCGTACGAATCGCTGCGGCAATCGCTGACCGCTCGGTAGATTGTAACAGGGAAAGGAACGGCGGATTCTGTTGACCAGGAGAAATTAAATTGTCGCCGGAGCCAAGAGATTTCATATCACTGATAACTTTCAAACTATAGATTCCACTACATCGTATCCTGTACTCGCAAACTGGTGCTTCGTTACCGCCACTGTTAATTCACGGATCCCCGCTTGATCTTGTTTCATTACCGAAATGGTTAATATATTTGTTTGACCGTTCACAGGGGCTATTATACTTGTCGGATCCTCGGTGAGATATTCTACTTAGCAGATCACTAATCACGCGCGTGTCTAACCGTGCGCAAGCCTCAAATCACGCGTGGCTTTGACAGGATTATTCTACTAGCCAGACTAATGAGTGAACTATACTACTTGACCGATCAATGCCCGAGTGGACCACCTGCCCGATTAATTGCTGGCCTATTCTACTTGACTGACGAATGTTGCAGCTTTTGTACTTGTTCTATGGCTACTGGCAAGGTATGTGATCTAAATGTCTAATCATGGTAAAGATATTCTACTCGTTTGATCAATAACTTTTTGTATGATAATTGGCGACACTGCATTATTTGTTAAATATTTACAAGAAAGCTCGCATTCGATGGAAATTACTAGAGCTTCTTATATATTCACACAGTCTCAATCATCTTGATAAGTCAATAATAATACATTTTACAATTCCTGGAATACTTTCAACGTTTTAAATTTAAGTTTGGTCTGATCAGTGGCATGGTTATACTACTTGTCTGAGAAGGTTCTTCCATTTCTCTGGCCATTGATGTGATTCTTTTACTCGTTTGAATACTAGCCCAATACTTTAACCTGTCAGATTATAAGAAGATGTTTTCCCTGTCTAACTATGGGTGAAATAATCCTCTCGTCTAGGGTTGTCATCCGTCCGGGTATTCCCGGATTTGGCCTAGTGTTTAATACATCCAGGGAGACCCTGGTTTTCTAATGTCACTCGCTCAAAGTGGCTCCACTATCACAAGAGTTATTAAATAATGATTGCGTCTGTAAATTATTAAAACATCACAAAAATTAATATTTTCTTGATGAGAACATGCTGAAAACAATTTTTGAAATATGTCAACTGACTTGCTTATTTTCGGTCTAAATTAATATATTACAAAATTGCTTTCAATTAAATTGATCGAACCGGTCCACCAAAACTATTAATTTTATTTAAATATACGATCGTCAAATATAAAGAAAAGTTCTTATCATTAGGAACAGATATCAAGAAGCCGGACAGTGGTGGCCGTTCAGCAGAAAAAATTGACAAGCTGGCCCTTCAGCAGTTGTCGCTCGTTATCCCCGCGGTAAAAGCGAATCGCTGACGTACACCATGGCATTTGCGAGAGATCGAAGGCCGCGCGGATAAGTTTCGCGAACAGCTTCAAACTAAGTTGGCTGTCGTCCCTGGCCACGGGAGCTCGTTTTTACGAGTTCTTCAGCGGCGCGATAAGATCAAAGAAATTGCTCGCGAATGTCTTCTTTGTGCGGGCCGGGTACGGGCCGTCCCGGCCGGTTGCACGCACGGTATGACGAACAGTTCGCGAACTGCTGGCCCGCGACTTGTTTACGAACTTCTCAGTTTTACGTTTTTCGCGTGCCTCCCCTCCGGAAACTTGGCCGTGTTCCGCGATCGGGTCCGGGAACTTATGCCGCGCGTCACGGAGGTGAACCCCGGGCGACGAGTCAATCTCGGGCCGTTCCGCCTGTTTAAGAGAGCGTGAGCAAAATCCGAAAACGGGTCGGGCATTTTCTTCCCCGGAAAACCGGGGATCGAGATTTATGAGGTGTTTATTCTCGGCGGACGGCTACACTCCGGATAATTCCTCACGACAAAACACGTCGTGAGCGTGGCATGAAATTTTCAACGTAATGGCTCTCGTTTTCGGAGGAATACGGCCCTTGAAAAATGGCCGAGCGCCGCGCGAGAGCACTGTGGCCCCTGACCGCGGATATACTGGACATTCCGACGCGACAGTACCGCTGTGACAGTGCGTCGTTAATCGTTGATCGCGTGCTAAGTGATGCTATCCATCATTTACCGTCGACATTCTGCTAAAATTTTTATTTATTCTTCTCGGAGGATATTTAATCAGTAGTTACATATCGTATCCACGTCGAGTAATTAGGAGTTTCGTGTTAGCTCGCGCTCCGTTTATGCTCGATACCCAACAGCTTTTCGAACGTTACTATGCAGCCTGAATTCGTGTAACAGAGTATCGAGTATCCGAGCAATTGAATTCAGAGAAGACACAAGAACCACAGTTACTTGTTCCGAAGCGCGGTATCGCGAATGGGAAAGCAGAACTTCGATTAACCGATGAAATGCGCCAGTGGAAGACGCAAGAAACTCAGATCGAGTGAGAGTAACCCGATAAGAGAATTTCACCGAAAGGCGGTGAAGGGAGTGTGCGAGGAAAGGGTGAGGAGGTGGAGGAGGAGGGAAGAAACGTCTCCAGCTGACAGTTAACTTTCAAGAAGGAGTGCCTGCTCTCTAAAATGATCAGCCTCCCGTTGGCCAATAGCTGATGGCCTCAGTGCCTCGTCATGATTGCCTCTCGAGGCCCCGAGGCAACTTGCCAAAACCTGGTCGCCTGTGCTGGTCTCCTTTCCAGGCAGAAAATTCTGCTCGGAACGATTCGTATCACTTGTTACGTGGTGGCATGCGGACTACACCACGTGACAGTCGCAACTGCACCTCTCTGTGGGGATGCAGCAACCTTTGCAGATCGATTATGCAACGGCGAGACCGACCGTCCCTTACATTACACCCTGCATCTGCTCGACGACAGCCTCGACAGATATTGAGCTACCGCATTCTTCCTGCAAAAAGAGTAGCCGCGACAACCGATACGGGATGAATTCATCACCTTGTTTATTCGGAAACGTAATCTCACTCCTCTGATAAGCACGCTGCCTTTTTATCGCTAACAATAAATGCATTCGAACCGTCTAGTTAATTCCAGAGGATCGTTGCGTTGCGTTTGGCTGACCCATTACTGGTATATTCTACTTGCAGCATCGATCTACTCATCTACTACTTGCATAATCAATATTTCAAAAGGAATTTAAATTTTCGACGTCAAATTTATAAACATTTGAACAACGTCTATCGAGTCAGCTAGTAACTGCATAAAATCCGCAGTGTGGGTATGAATTAATAGATCTAATATAAGTATGAAGGTACATTAGAGGAAATTGAAAACATTACATTATTTTCGACCTTTCAATACGATTAAAAGAGAAAATATTGTACATTTTCTTATTACTTTAGTTTCCCGCAATTAACTTAGACAATTTTATTATTTTGTCTTCGAGGTGTATCCTCTTATCCTCATCATTTACTGCTCTATACTACTTGTCTCAAACACAACAAATGTGTCCCTGTTGCCTCACCATCGACAGTTCCATTACCCTTGGCTGACCGTTAACAAACCAATTCTACTTGCCCGACAGGCGGAGCACGCACATACCATTGTCCAATCATTAACACAGCCATTCTGCCTGTCTTCTCCTTAACAAGCTCGTTCTACTTGTCTTATCCACAGTAGACTCGTTGTACTCGTCTCGCCACACACAGACCTATTCTACTTGAAAATACTAGTGATCCAATGGATATTTATAAAATATACTACTTGTGTGTGTTACCGAATAATACTCCTTTTTCTCATTTATATGAATACAATCCGGTGCTCTAGGTGTTCGCGCACTGAATACCCTAATCTTCTGAAAGCTTTGCGCGGAACGTCTTCGAATCGAGCGACTCCGGAAGATCGATGGATCGGAGAGAGCAAAGGTCCGAGGCAATCGCTGCTACAATCCCGATTAATAGACTGAAATCTTTATTGCGGTTGTGCGGCGGGTCGCAGCGGTTTGCAATCGAGGGAATTTGACGTAGGCAGCAATTAGCGTGCGAGCGATCATGGCTCCGTGCTACTCGTCCCTTGCTGCGGGAGGTCCAAGCTATTCCCGCAAATTGAGGGTTTCGATGCCGGTTGTATCTACCAGGTACACGTCCTGTGTGCCGGACGGCACGACGTTAATTACCCTCTGCTTATACTAGCTATTGATTTGCGCCATTACGTATGGCAAACATCATTTTCGACAATCATTGAATTACGCCTTAATCGACGGTGTCGCACAGCCTTCCCGAATTAATACCGAGCTTTTTCGTGCAAGAGCGACGCCGATCGGCCATGTAATAGGCAGAATCAAATTGTCTAACAGGCTAATCGATCGGACATCTGGCCGTTTAGCCGCTATCATATCTCAAAGCAATGTTCCCGTTTGCCAGTTTATTAGGTGTACGATCTATCTACAATATCCAGTACACATCGAGGAATATTTTCTCTTAGTCATTCATGACACCTCGCTCCCCTTAGCGACAAAGATTCTATCTTTTACTACCGTGCTGCGGGATACGCGTAAACTTTATGAGAATATAACTTAAGTCGTTCCGCTTTAGAACCTCCTATTAAGAGACCTATTCTATTTGACGAAAGCGTAAAATCCCGAAGGAAAAACGTGAAAATCCTTTTCGCCGGCTGTCTACACCTCGGTATCGTGCAATTTTGGAGCTTGAATTTCTGAATCGGGAGAAATGGACGTTCTTTGTGTGAAATTTTTCCAAAGCGTGGACCTTGTAACAGATTTGGATCCCCTACGAACGATTCTTTCGGAAATTGATTTCGTGTACCAGTTCGTCGCCGCGACGATGATTAGAAGGGAAAAGATTCCGGAATCAGTTTTCCCCTTCGAACTCGCCAGAACTGATTTATAGTGCTCCTCTTTCCGCGCGTTGAATCCCTCGACGATCCCTTGAAAGGAGCGTTCGAGGTTCTAACACTCGCCGGAAGCTGTACAAACTATTCGAACGTTTCTGGTGGAACTTCACTTTCGCTGGCGGCCACAGACGCGTTTGTTCGAGAAACAAAGATACCATTTCCAGAATTAATTGCGTCTGGTCGCGCCTCGGAGAGCTTAGAAGTTTTCCCTTTGAATTCCGAGGCGATTGTGCCGGCGGGGGTTCGAAGTCGTATCAATTTTCAAACTGTTTACCCTCGAACTCCCGTGAAATCCAAGACTTGGGAACATTCGGGACCCCGGGCACATTAAAGAACACCGTGCCGAGAACGTCGCGCCGGAATTACCGTAACCATTTTTCATTCGCTCTAATGTAACCGTTAGAACTATTCGACCTGCAATTTTCACTTCTCAAACCGATTTCCTCATGTCCCACACCTGACTTCGCCTCGTTTCTGATTACCGTGCCACTGGATTAATCCCTGGATCGTTACTCGTCTGACTAATGGGCGAGTCGTTATAAATTTATTCTATTCCATTGAACAAAATTACAAATTTATGAAATTACATTGAATTAATGGTAATTAAAATAATGTGAAATAACTGATAAACCCATTTCTTTTTAAATTTTTACTTGGAGCACATTTATTTCAGATATATTTTATGCATTCACAACAGAATCATTCCCTTGTCTGACCATAGAAAGGCTTACTCTACTTGCATGGTTATTCACTGATCTATTTTGCTCGACGCGTTACTGATGCATTCTATTGGTCTCATTAATGACTCGCGTATTCGTCTCACGTATTCTACTCACATGGCTGGCCGCTGGCTGACCTATTCTACTAGTCTGACGAGACATTAGCACATTGAACCTGTCGAAAATGTTGATGTTCCGAAACAGGTTTCTCTGACTGGAAATGTATGTTACCTAACAATAGCACTTTACATTCCATATTCGAACATTTCGAATCAAATTTCCAAATTGTTCGTCTACCACGCTTGAGCTTGCAGCTATTTTCAAAAATTATTTTAAAAAATGGTGAAAGTCTAAAGAATATTTCTCGCGTGTAAACCGTACTAAAACGTCGAAAAATATCGTGGCAGCGATCTCGATTCAAGGATCGGGGGTCACAAGATTAATCGACGTGCTTCCGCGGAAAGCGCCGCGCGCCGTTTCTATAATTCACAGGTGCAATTCACTATCGGGCACGGTAAGGAAACGCCGAAATCGAGGGAACGGCCGAATCAATCGCAATTTTCTAATCGAACCGATACGGTACGGTCATGGTTGCCGACTAGAGGCTCGAGAAAAGATGTACGATATTTACCGCTCATCCACATGCCGTTGAAGCTCTTCGGGGATAACGAGCCGGCCAGCCATTCTTCAAGTGAGATGCCAGGTGCCGCTGGCGTTTTCGGGCCGGTGGAATCCGGACCTCCGGTTAAAAGAACCGACGCAGCGACGACCAAGCCGAGCACGACTGCGACGATCAAGCCACCGGCCAGCAAACGCCGCCAGTTCCTCTGCTTGTTCTTCGTCATCAGGTCCTGCAACAAATCCGAGACGGTCCCGTTAGTTCCCCTGTCTAACAGGCTCGTTTGCAACAATACACGCGCGGCCCGAGTTTCTCGAGAGTCAGAAACCGTTGCTCAAGACAGATCTCAGGACCCGGTTTATGACAGGGTCCTTGTTGTTCCGTTGTTATTGAACCCGAGACGCTTGCCGCACTACTTCTCTTTGCCGCTGTGTCCCGGCCAGCCCTAACTGCACCCATCTGGCTCTCGAGACCATCAAACCGACTTAGCTCGTAGACTTGTCTCGTGTTTGATCTGGTATTCATCTGACATGTTTGCAAAGTACATTCGCCAGACTTCCGACTAGACATCCTTATGGAAAATCGAAAGTTGTGCTATAAAAAATTTATTTTCTTCCATTCTGTAACTGCCTATTTTAAAATGAAGCTGATAAATCTTCCTTAAAATTTCCATAGTATTTTTAAATTATTCTAATGATTTTACTATTTGAAATTACGCCGGCTACTTATTATATCCGCTTATATCCGCTGGCTACTTTGGACAGTGTGGACAGGGCTTTAGTGTAGTGAATAATATAAAATTGCAATGTTGAAGCACATTTTATCTAATTTCACGTTGGTCATTTTTTTGACGTTTGTAAAATTGCGAAACCGGTACGTTCCAAATAATCGTCCTTAACAAAAGTTCGTTGAAACAGATTTAATTTAGCGTTTTCTGTAACTTATCATCGTCCGACAAGATCTGTAAGCTTTTGAATTTCTCGTGGCAGCGGAACTCGTTTATACGTTTAATCAGAAATCCTTTGGCCGAAAGCGTGCGTTAAAATTTTCCAGATAAGCACGTTAAATGGAACTGTACGTGACTACAGCCAGCACAACGAAATTAATCAACCTCGAAAGTTGTATTTCGAGCTGCATCAATTCACTGCACCGGCTAATTTCGCGTCTATAAAAATATGAAATTATCGCGTTGAACGAGACCCATTATCGATCAACGGGTGGCCGACGAAGGAATTAAATTAAATCTGATTAAGTAATTACAGAGAGCATCGTACTTTATTTCTATCGGTTTCGGACTCGACTTTCGCCGCCCGTTATCTTCGTTAACGCGACATTAATAATTAGCACCGTCGACGAAGCGAGCCACGATTTTCTCGCCGAGCATTGTTCGCGAGCGTTAAGCCGCTTAATGGTACCGACGCGGCGTGGTGTTTCCTGATTTTTGTTATAGTACTCGGGCAACGGCAACGTTCCTCGACATCCCTATCGATTCCCTTTGTGCCCACCCTTCCCGCATTTACCTTCTGAACCGATTTAACGCGACGTTCAACTTCCCTGATGAGAACTTCATTCAGGCATTCGCGAGATGCGTCGAACGCTCCGCGGAGTAGAAACCGACCTTTAGGCTCCGTTTACAGGGAGCGACGCATCGGCCACCTACCCGGAAAAGTAATATACAAGATAAAAATAATTATTTATAAAGTGCGAAATTCTTTCTTTAAACTTTACAATTACAGTATTTTATCCATAAATGTCTTCCAAAAGTCTGACTTGTAAATGTCCCAGATATATCTTCACTATTACGGGGTGTGCCCCCTTGAGGGACCGTGAAGCTCATGCGGCTCGGATATATCGGTGAGCCCACCTAATCAGAATTTCCAACTTTTCTATTTTCTATTATTTTTTCATGGGACTTCGATGACAATATTTGTGGCATTTTTCTAATAAAAATCGTACCAAATATGATATAATTTCGATGATATTTACTTGTGTAATAAACAATTAAAGTTTCGAACGCAAGGAAGAACCCTTCTTCGCGCCTGAAACTTTAATTGTCTATTACACTAGTAAATATCATCCGAATTATATCATGTTTGGTATGATTTTAATTTAAAAAATGCCACAAATATGGTCATCGAAGTCCCATCAAAAAATAATGAAAAATAAAGAAGTTGGAAATTTAGATTATTACCATATTATCTTCTCTACGTTCGGCAAAAGTCAAAGAATACAATATTGTATCATTATCGTATAAAATATTGTATCATTAAATCTACCAGCACTAGTTATATATATAGTGCCAAATTTTATGTTCAATTATAGGTCTCGGATTTTTTATTTTACAATTATTAAAATTATTATGGTACGTTCATGGGAATTGTTCAGATTCATTCGTGTAGATGAAGCACAATAAATATATTCATTGATTTGATTTTTATAAGACGCATCTGTCACTCATAACACTAGGTCTACATTTTTAATATTCGATTGAATTCGAAGCCACTCGATCTGTCGAACCAATAAAACTTTGTAAACTGGCATAAATATTCTCCGTTTAACCAGGGCCGCCACAAAGGTTGCGCGCGAAGTCTCATTAATTATTCGAGGGGAGCAGACCGCGGCCGTAAAGATGTACTCGAAAATAGGAAATCGTTGTCGGATAATCCGGAGATTTAAATGACAATGGAGGGATGCCAGGCGCGGTCTCCGAGCAGCGTTTCGATCGCCTCGATCTACATTTCGACTCGCCAGGTTCCCGGTCATTAAATTTCAACCGCGCCGTGTGAAAGCGACCTTAAGCTTGTTACGCGCGATCAATTTTGAATGCGAGACTGTGGTTCAAAGAAGAGGGGACGGTGGTCCGCGGTTATAATCGCGGTTTTAAAATCGCCGAGCGGATTCTTCCAGCGGTTGGGCGGATCACCTTAAATAAATATCGATGAGGATCGGGTGCGGGTCTCCGGAGATTGTCGTTAAACAAGAAGCCCGATCCTTTCAATTATCCTACGGGCGAATCGATAGATCGATAGACCATCGTCGGCTTGAAGAGCGACGTGACCGAGAGACACGTTTCTCCTCAACGATTATATGATACCCGAGAGGTGGAGCTGGGAAATTTTTATCGTAGGAACGCGTCTCTCGACAAGCTATACACCTGGGCGGAAGAAGCTCGCAAATTCTTGCAGAACGCGTTTGCTTTATGATCGTTCATTCGGTTATAGGCCGGATTATTCCACTAGCCTGGAAACACGTCGCTCCGCTGGTTATACAGCCGGCGAAAGAGGCTCGCAAATCTTTGACGAACGTGTTTTACTTTACATTTTCTTCTATTCGGGCCACTGACAAGGTTATTCTCCTCGTCTGACCATCGGCAGGATTATTCTACTGGCTTTAGTACCTCCAGCATTTTTTCCTCGGTCGCAAAGACAGTTCTGGTTTATTGATTTTATTTTCCCTCTCCCCGTGAAAGGAATATTTCAAGTATCCGGTTACCGAAGGGTCTTTCCCACTTTCCTGATCAATGGCGGGGTCGCTCTACCTTCCTAATCCTCCTTGCCGACCCATCGAGGGGACGGTTCTACTTATGTGACCACGAGCAGGGTCATTCCACTTGTCGGATCACTGGCGGGGTCATTCTACTTTCCTAATTTCCCCTCATCTGACCGTCGATGTGATTATTCTACTTCTCGCAACTGACACGAACACTGGTCTCTCCGTTTGTAAAATGATTCTTCTGGTCAAAGAACAGGATGTTCAACTTGCGTAGTGTCCAATAGGAATATTTCACTTGTCTGACGACAAGCGGGATTATTGTACTTTAGAACTTGTCAGGGAACTGTGCCGTCTCGTACTTTCGTAATCCCTCTTGATTATTAAGGTGATTATTCTAATTATCTGATCAGGTTGGTCTTACCATCGGAAATTCTATTTGTTCTATTTGTCACAGAGATATTATGCTTGTCCGGATTACAACAGGATTCTATCATTTTTCTGACGACAAAGAGGATTAGTTTACTTGTCGGATTACAAGAGTCTCGTTGGACATTCCTAAACCCTGTCTCTGGCTATTATTGTTGTCCGAGCATTGGAAAGATTCTTCGTACTTGTCTGACAACTGATAAGATTATTTTGTTAGTTAGGGTTGTTAAATTTAGTTATACATTTTTGAAGATATTCTTTCTCATCGAACCGTGGAAAGAGTCATTCCGCCTGTCTGAAGACTGAGACAAATTCGTGTTACTTGTCTGAAGACTGAAAGATTCATTCCACTTGACCAAACACTGAGAAACATTCATTGTATTTATCTGGACACTGTCAAAATTCATCCTACGTGTCTGACCACTAAACAAAATTTATTCTACTTGTCTGAACGCAGGAAAAAATTAATTCTGCTTGACTGAACGCTGAAAGAAATTTATTCTACTCGACTGAACGCTGAAAGAAATTCATTCTACATGTCTGAACACGGGAATAATGCATTCCGCATTTCCCTAGACACAAACAACTTTATACTACTTGGCAGATGGCTTAGAAAACTATTTCACCGGTCTGTCTATTGACAGAACATTTTCGCGTAAAGAGTGTTTTACCACCGGTAGTACCACACCTCGAAAAATTATTCTACCGGTCTGGCCACCGACAGGATTATTCCCCTAACCCCAGACAAGATTATTCTATTTGTCTAGGACCACTGACAGGATTATTTTTCTCGGCGAGCCACCGGTGGATCGTTCCACTTGCCCGACCGTAGCGCCGCGACCTGAAAGGGCGAGATTTCTGAAGATGCTGCTCGGTTTTATTGTTCCTTTTATTAGAACGTGGTTTCCAAGACGGCGAGCAGATCTAAGCGCCGGGCACAATTTCATTTTCCTCCGGCACTCGTAAATTCCCGAAAGATCTTTCAGCTCGTACCTAACGTCCGACCTAAAAATTACCACAGTGCCGAGTGTCGGGTTCGATGATTCGCCGTGGCGAATAAATCCTTCGTCGATCATCAACAAAATCGTCGGTACGGGCACCTGATGAACGGGGCAATGGTTGCGAGAAGCAAAATAATTTCATTACGTTATTTTCATCAGAAATTTCTCAGGTTTTGTTCATACAAGCTAAATAATCCAATACCATTCTTTAATAATAACTACAATGAACCTAGAACCATTATCTGCTTGAAGAATAATATCCGACCAGAGCTTTATTTTTAATTTAATTAATAATCATATTGATGGTTCTTCCCTACTTGCGCAAATCAATTTTTACGTACCGGAACGTGAACTGAGAACAAGACCGAACTAATGCATTATTAAAATGCAAATACACAGGATTATATGATAATACCTATTGATTGTACCAGGATTTTGTTTTTCTTTATCTTTCTGCGCATGTCCCTTCTTTCTCATTACATAAGTAGTCTTATATCTTTCTCTTTTTTCTTTTCTTTGTAAATACTAATATGAAAAGGGTTTCCGTCTATAATAAATAATAATAATAATTATTATTATTATGTGACTTTAATGAATTACTTCTATTGTCCTTCGCTATCTTTTCTCACTGCAGAGATTCATCGGGATAAGTGAAAGATCGTTCTGTTTGATCAGAAATCGAAAATCGACAAACAATAGGAGACATAATATTTGTACAGCTTTTTCTGCAGAGAAATGAGCCATCCGAAGATAGCTTTCTAATTCAATTCTCGGATTACCCAACTTCTAGACGATAGCACAGCAAACTGATCATAAAATACACAAAAGAGAATATACACATGAGAAACGAAGTAACTCAAGATATTTTCTGGGTATCATCAAATAAAATGTTACTTATCTTGATAAATAATGAGTATTATCAAAAACGCTCGGACATGGGTTTGCTTATTTTTGCTCTAGATTCACCATTAAAAAAATTTACTAACAGTGACTTGTCCTTGTTAGTGAATCCAAGAGTCGCACAGAAATCAGAATCGTCAGCTTTCCACTGGCGTCAAAGGTTAAAAGTGAGACCATAGTTTCACGGCACGAAACGGAACGAACTTTCCCCGTGAACCCAATAATTCCTGCACGAGAGAGGTACACCAGCACTTAGAATCGGGAGAATGGAGACGAACGCTAAGACGTACAGCCTAATACTGCGGGTCGAGATTTAGAAAGCCCGGACGGGTATTAAGGGTAAAATTGAATGCGTCTGTCACGCTTAGGGCAAACGCGAGGTTAAGGAGAGGGCGCGACGAGTTATCCGCGGATGATCTGCCGCGAGAGAAAGAAGTGTCCGCGATTATCTGCGAAACGGGAGGATAGATCGGCGAACCACGAGTAAGAGGAACCTCCTTACAGCCGTAATTGAGGATTCGCAAGCTACTCTGGGACCGCGATAAGGGATATATGGCCGAGGCGTGAGGCAATATCGGGCCGAGTCTTATCGCTCGGCCTCTTGGATTCCATATTCTCAGAAAAGTAACAGCCCTGTGTCTCCTTAAACGATCCTGCGCGCTCGTTATAAGCCTCTTTTATCAAAATTAAATTTGGCTCCCTATGGACTCATCCATTCACGATGGATCCTATTACAGCCACCCAGCGTGAAGGGAGGGGAAGCTCGTCGCGGAATTTCATTTTGCGAAATAATTATTTCCGAAGGACACTTTATGTTTGGCCTGCTCGTATACTACCGACTGGCCTCGTTGGAATATTTCGATCCTTTTATCGAGCACTATCTCTCATGCATTACACAAAGTGGAGATACTTGACACCCTGTTAATGACGTCGGGTCCGCGCCGACCCAATCACCGTTCTGTTACGTTAATGCGCCGGCTCGACCGCCTTTTTCTGGACAACTTTGTGTCCTCGATTCTTCGGCTGCGAACGGTGAACGCGCGCGAAAGTAGTTGCATACTCGTGCGCTCGATCTCGCAGTTTCCAAACATAAACTGAAGTTATATTCATAACAAACACACAAATTGATTCTTAATACAATTACTGATGGTAAGAATAATTTCAATCGGGCAGGTATTGACAAATAGATTTTATTAATTAAAATAAATTGGGTGGCAGCAATTAAAATCATTGACAAGAATGAAAGTCTGTAAAACCTACTGTCATGTGTTCGATAGATTTTTAATACAATTACTGAAGGTAAGAATAATTTCAATCGGGTAGGTATTGATAAATAAATTTCATTCGCTAATTGGAAAAATGTATGGCAGCAATTAAAAACAGTAAAATGATTAAAACTGTATGCAGGACTTCCAACCTTCTAATATTATAATTTTTATTTTTATTTCTCATAAAATTCCCAACTGACAAATCACTATGCATAATGGAATAGTTGCTTTAGGGATCACTGTACGAAGAGATTTTTAGTAGAGAGAATCCTAATAAAGAAAAGCGATAAAAATTGTCTGTTATCGTTATTGGATCTCCGCTGTGAATACAGAGTTACAATAAGGATTGAACTCCTTTCACTTCAAGCGGACTATTGATGATGATGCAGATCTGACGTGCACTGTTGCGAAAGAAACCGAAAGGCGATGGGTTAAGCAACGTGTAATGGTTATATGCTTACAGATGCCTCGATATAATTCTACGGTTTTATGTGAAACTGGAAATTGAATTTTAATGCAAATCGTCCATAGTTACCTGAGTTAATGATCTACTGGTTTCGAATTCACTTTCTATTTGCAATACTAATACATCGAAATACAAGATTTCTATAATTTTTAACGATCAATATGGGTATCAATGTTGTGAAACAAAATTACAATGATGCATTCGTGGTCGTAATCAAGAGCTGCTGAATGAATCACTGTGAATAATTACGAATATATAATGCATATGATATAAATGCAATTTATGACTCAATCTGGTAACTTCTACAGCGATTTCTAAGAATGTACATCCTTCAAACGAACTGCAACCAAGAGGAAACGATTCAGTAAGAAAAACTGTATCAGAAAGATGTAACACAATTTCACAATTTCTCTATCCGAGCCTTCGTTTCGGAGATAATCGACTTCGAAAGTTCATTCGACGCGCACGCATTAGTACTCGCAAGAAGTAGTTACGGTAAGTTATGAACAGACACGTCGTCGCTTCCTATTCATTACTGCGCGTAACGGAGGGATCTTCGACTTCGATTATCTCGGAAACAAAGGGTTCTATAGAAACACTTCTCTCTACGTTTTCGACTCAGTTTCCCCGGTATATTCGCCCCGTATCTTCACACGTGGCTAATTAAAATCGTACGCTTTACGAATCGTGAAAAATCATCAATAATGAGTACGCGCATTGAAGGGACCTTTGATGTTGAAAATGAAGTACCATACGAAAAAATTTCTCTCTGCCAATTTTCGACTCAATTTTCAATGTAGAGTAGTCACGTATCCCCACATTTTGTAAATTGAAATAGTACTCTTCAAAAATCGTAAAAACGTCGCACATGTTGTAGGATCTTTAATTTCGATTATTTTGAAAAATGAAGCATCAAATGAAAAAATTTCTCTTCCAATTTTCGACTCAATTTTCAATGTAGATTAGTCACGTATCCCCACATTTTGTAAATTGAAATCGTACTCTTCAAAAATCGTAAAAAGGTCGCGCATGTTGTAGGATCTTTAATTTCGATTATTTTGAAAAATGAAGTATGAAATGAAAAAATTTCTCTGCCAATTTTCAACTCAATTTTCAATGTAGAGTAGTCACGTATCCCCACATTTTGTAAATTGAAATCGTACTCTTCAAAAATCGTAAAAGAGTCGCGGATGTGTAGTATCGTTGACTTCGATTATTTTGAAAAAAAGAAGTCGACTCAGTTTCTTCTGCAGCTTCGCTCTGTATCCTCGCATTTCGAAAATCCAGTTTGACATTTGCAAGAAAGCGTGAAGAATAATCATCACTTAGTTACAAGCACACAGTGACCGAGTATAATCCTGTTTCCAGGTGTCGATCGACAGGAATTCGTCAGAGCTCGGTGTCCGGGTTACACGAAACGAGTGCCACTAATGCTAATTAATCCCATCGCTCTCAACGATTGCCAGCTATTACCCCGAGAGGGTTCGGTGTCGTGTCCTCTATTTTAATACAGTGGGGGACGACTTAAAAAGTCTTAAAAGGGACCCGAGGAAAAGTGGCCCGGTTGTCTACGGTGCCGTCGAGTGGACTTAATTCACGGCGGCAGGCGGCGAGTGCGGCAAGGACAAAACATAGAGAGCCTGTGGATGAAATAGAACGAGAGACGACGCACCCGACGTAATTTCATTTATCTGAATTGATGAAACTACGCTCCACCTGGTCTCCTTTTCCCCCGGTCTCCTTTTCTCTTTCTTCGAATACCTCAAGAAAATCGTCGGTTAACCGGTCGATACGAGCGTCGACGGACGTGGCCCTTCTCTTTCTCTCTCTCTTCTCCGCTCTCCTCTCGTCGCCGCCTTTAAAGTGGTTCCGACCATTTTTTCTGATTTACGCGAGCGCCGGTCGTCAGGATTTATTGGGCCGTCGCATAAAACCGTAACGGGATTCGAATACGGAGGAAAAGGAGACATAACTTTCGGCCGAACAATTACTTTGTTACCAGGGTATAACGAAAAATGGACGGGCGTTTTAGGGTGGGCGAACGCCTAACCCCGGATAACAGGTGCAACGACACCGTATCGTAGTTCCCCGCAGCTGAGACCCGGTGGAACCGCGGTGCTTAATTTTCCGGGTTTTTAAGATGCTCCCGGATCTTTCGGAATTATATACGCCCGCGTCCGCGTGCGTTGGAATTCTAGTTTATCCTCGAGGCTTTTGGTTTCGAATTAATTGGAACGGGAGAATTTTTGGATAACATCTTTCGAACGGATAGCAGCTCGGGAAACTCGAGCGAACAGCTCGCGGCTGGATCATTGAAAAATTCATTCCAGGTTAATGGACTCTTTCATAATTGAATAAGAAGACAATCCGTGTAAGCCAGCAATCTTCTCTTACGTCAATTTGTTTGAATGACTTAATTAATGTAATCTTTATGCTCGGGAACTTACGCTGATTGGTTCCCGAGTCCCTTAATTGTGTCTGAAAGAAGCTTAATTGGACCGCGGATCTTTCTGCAAAATAAAAACGCTCCGGGTCCATTGTAAGAAATCGGAGTGGAATAGAAGTTTATTGTTTAATCGTTTTAAAGATGCTTTATAATTCTTACTAAATTAATGCAATTACCAAAGTTTGGGTTCGATTCACTACATAATATTTATGTTAATTTTCAATAATAACCATGAATATTGCTTTCTGAAGTATTTTCAATTTATTTAAATATTTATTTTCAACTTTTTATTACATAATTATATATATTGAATATCACAAATTTATTATCTTAAAGTTCAACTCAGGGGGTATAATCATCGAAAAAGTATTTACAATTGTTTATAATATGAAGACAATTCGATTAAACAAATAAATATAACATGAAATTTACTAACTAAACGAAAGCTTTTAAATTAATCTATTTTTTTAATGCAAAATATACTCATGAATGGCTTTCATTGCCAATATATCGATAGATTTAGAATTTCTTGTATTTTTGTCTTCCGTTGTACCTCCAGAACATCCTTAACAAGTGATTTTTCTGATGTTGCCATCGTTTTGTCTGCTCGTGTGTTAATTTTTGTCGAAAAATAGCATGCTGGCGCACTGTGCCAGTTACTATAAATATCAAGCACAAGATTATGCTTGAGCGACGCGGGACTCAATATTAGCCTTCGGGAACGGTTACATAAATAATTTGCGTGGGCGTTAGCGTCGTTTTTGCCGAGCATGAATGGCTAATGCGACGAGGAGTCGGTCAATGTATAAAAGAAACGAGACGCGCCATCAAACCGTATTGATTCGCAGTTTGTCTTTTTACTAGGATAGGGCACGGCCGTTCCTCTCCGTTATTTATTTATTCCGCGCCGTATATTTTATTCTAGCAATTTACTGCCCGAAGAATGGCCACGTTTCGTACAATGGATCCGACAAAAAAAAAATAAGAAATATTCAAGTTGAAATTCTGCGTTCTTTTCTTGGCGAAGGAAGAAGGACGCGCTAAGGGGTTGAAGGGGGAGGGGTCAAAGGGGAGAAAGTAAGTAGTAATCCGCGAGATACGCGGGCACATCATTATAAACGAACGCGCGGAGTCGACCGTAATTACGGAATTTTAATTGGACTCTCGGAATTGTAGAAATTATGACCCAACACTCCGCGAATCTGCGAGACCACTACAAACGAATTTCATTAAAATATTCCCAATTACGTAATAATTATATAGTTACCCGCTTCCGCGTTCGAGTGCCATTAATTCCATATCCGGGTATTACGGATGAGGATTCAGGTACTCGCACCTTGATAAACTCGAGTGTGGGATTTCGAAACAGAAAATTGGATATTGACACTCGTGGTACTCCAGTGGATTCGCCCACACTGTACATTGAATTTCGGGTACTTAAAATACTAGTCGAGATACTCACGTTCATCTAGACCGAAGCTCAAATTTCTGGCACTTCGTAATTCAAATTATAAAATTAATCCGTCGCAGCACTGGTCACATTGGAATACTATTAATTTATAATATAATAATTAGAAACGTTATATTCCATCGGTATTTCGAGATTCGTGTACTTCTGTGATGCTCAAATATGGGACATCGTTAAGTGGATTTATGTGCTTGAAAGTCCGAAGTTTCAATTAATTAATACATTGTAACACTGTGCAATTTTATACAACGTCGAAATTAGGAAACATAATTGTTGCACATTTTTCCCGGACTCAGGTATTTCGAAACGAAAATTGAAACGGGCTGAATGTCCGTCTTCAGGCTGCCTCGAAGTCACATAAAATGAACGAGTGCGACCAACTCGCAAAGCCCGAGAGCTCGACACGATAATTTAAACATCCCGAACGTCTAGAATGCAAATTTTAATTTTCCGCGGGCCGCAGCGTCGGAAGATTGCACGATTCACCGGTGTCTTTCCGCGTCGAAATGACAGTGAATGCGAGGAAACGTCGAAGAGGAGTTATTCGCCGCTTTCTAAGGCTCTTACGTCACGTTCCATCTTCCTGAGCCGGGAATATTACAGCGGTGAAACATTTTATCAGTCCGCCGCGTATGTTATCATTCGGGGAATGCGCTCTCGCATAATCGCGTCGGCGAAACCGGCCGGCGAACGCTCGAAATATTGAATTTCCGAGTTCAAGCGGCGGGTTCTTTGTCGGATAAGGGTGCGAGGAGCGAAAGGGAAAGGGTCTCGACGCAAAACCTTGGTTCACGGACGAACGACTCGGACACGTATCGCCGCGAGACTGCCGTATTAAGAACAGATAAGTAGGTGCTTCGGTATTCGGGTCCCGGGTAAGAGAAAGGATGCAATTAAGTACCCGCACCTATCTTCCTCTCAGTCAGTGAAAGCCAGCCAAGCGAATGAAGATGCGGAGAGATGCGCTCACCCTTTCGGAGATTAATGCCCCTTTCACGCCGAAGCGAACCAGGTCATTCAACTGGCGCATTGTGCAAGTTTCGGTGCAAGTGTTCCACAGTCTGCCTGACCCCCCGCCGCGTCCCACCGACGTTGCAATTGGTAATTGGTTTCGAATGCGTCCTAGCCGCCGATACTAACGGCCTTCCGTGCCGCTTCTGTCGAAAATCATAACCGATCCGTGACCGAGTTAAAAGAGATTCTACTCGCCCAACGGATATCTCTGTAAAAAGTAAGGGATTCGCTGCAGCTGCCTGCACAATGGGATTGGCGGAATTAATTGGAAAATCTTTGTTCCAGTAATACGAAAATTCGTGTCGCGTCGGAGGGTTCAAAGTGGGTCTTTGGATGACGTGTTTACTCGATGTGTTCACGGATGTTCACGGATCTAGACTTAATAATAATTAATGCACCACGCGATGCACTATGGAATTGCATATTTCTACTGAATGGGCGGTGGAGTTGATCCAAACATTTTCGTGTCATCAAATCGATATAAATTAATTGTGTTCTTTCAGTTCTGTGTTATATTGTTTTTATTCCTTTTTGTATTTCATAGTATAATATTGTTTTTATTCATTTTTTCATGTTATTGTTGTATTTATGTTCGTTGTGTTTATTTAGTTTTGTTTCTTATTGCATTTATTTAGTTTTGTATTGTATTTTATTTATTCAGTTTTGTATTTTATTGTACTTATTCATTTTGTGTGGGTTCATTATATTTATTCATTTTACATGGGTTCATTGTATTTATTCATATTTGTATTTCATTGTATTTTCATTAATTTTTGTAGTTCATTATATTTATTCATTTTGTGTGGGTTCATTGTATTCATTCATTTTATATGAGTTCATTGTATTTATTCATTTGTGTGGGTTCATTGTGTTTCTTCATATTTGTATTTCATTATATTCATTAATTTTGTGTGGATATTCAGTGTAGATGTGCGAAAGACGAACCATTCGGAATTCCTTGTCGACTACGCGGGTGAAGGAGATGCTGTCGAGATTGATGAGCACCTCGGGATTATTTATGTTAATGCTAAAAATTCCATAGTCATCGCTCCGAGGCCGATACGTGCGAGCAGTTCTATTTCCATAGATATTAGCCTCGAATACAACGCGTGCCGGTGAAAGTAGCGAAATTGATCGACACGCAGCACGCACCTTTCACGTTGCGATTTTTCTCGAAACGGATGAAGATACATGCTACGAAGTGTTTAATAATGCGGTTACGGACCCGGGAATTTAGATAGCGGCGCGTCTCAGCAGAAAGTTTCGAAAATCTCGAATATTTGCACTCGACTGGCTGTGTACAAGACTTTCTGTGCCTGATTGTTTGAACATGAAATTCCGGAGAAAATTCCGAATTAAAATGTGCAGAATTCAAGGCACTTGGGCGCGACCCAAGGTACTCGGACGCAGAAACATGCAGCCCTTTGAAACCGAGTTTAATCACTCGATATCTCGTCCGCATCTTGAAAGGCGATCCAAGGTAGCCAGGATACGCGCTGGCGCGTTGCACAATTCCTAATGACATTGGAGAACAAGTTTAACGCGTTGTTCTGGGAACCGGTTGTGTTCCTCAGGGTCGAATTCGCGGATTGGGCAACACACGCAAACAGAGGTTGTCTTCTCGCGTCGTGAAAGTTGCCAAGGTCTGGGATGCGCTCGCAGTGTTCTGTGGGAGTCGATCCGTCGAGGAACTTGTATGCTATCGCGCACACCCGTGCATTGTTCCTTCGCGACAATGTGCAGAATGAAATGTGCAGAATGAAAGAGCACAGGGAAAACTTCAGCGACTCCAGTGGCACGCGATTGTAAGCCATTCGTTATACGCATGCATACGTACAGTCGCGGACAGACCACACACGTACACATCAGCTCACACACGTGCAACTTAATCTTGCAATCGATGCCTGAGATTAGCGAGTCTTCCTCTTCTGAATTTATTATCGAGCATTCATCTCCAGGCTGCGGATCTTTATGCATTTGTATGTAGTCCATAAAAATCGGAAAAAATTAACGACTGGCGAAATATCATTCGAACGCAGCTTTATCATTTCCAATTTACCGTAACTATCAATAAACGAAAGCTATGTTTTTTCCATTTCCATAGCGGTATGCTATCCATGTGAATTTTCCTGATTTTTTTCATTCACATATTTGAACATTTTCTTTATGATTAATTACTTTTTGATTAATTTTGATTTCTTTGATAGCTTCGAAGAAATATTAAATGCTTCGTTGATGAATCAGTGAATATAATGTATTGGTGCTCCGCTCATTGTATGAAGAAATTAGTTACAATGAAATTTCGAGATATCATTCGAACGCAGCTTTATCATTTCCAATTTACCGTAACTATCAATGAACGAACCTATGTTTTCCATTTCCATAGCAGTTTGCTATCCATGTGAATTTTCCTGATTTTTTTCATTCACATATTTGAACATTTTCTTTATGATTAATTACTTTTTGATTAATTTTGATTTCTTTGATAGCTTCGAGCAAATATTAAATGCTTCGTTGATGAAACAGTGAATATAATTTACTGGTCATTGTACAAAGCAATTAGTTCCAATGAAATTCCAAACACTTCGTATGTCGATGCGTGCATTGTTTCATTTCGAACAGCTGTGTTTCTGTTATTACACATAGTGCTGCAGAAACGGTTAATCAGCAATAGCAAATTGGTTCCGGATCATCTTCTTTATCATATTAATTGCTCCGAACTTGGCAATTATTAATTACGAACGATGAGCTATTCATACAAATGCTGAATATTTGACTGCCCGCATTGTAAACATAGGTCGGAAGTTACTAAAGACGTAATCACATGCGATTATCGCATGATTATCGTTCGTGGCGGAGACAACTAGCGTTCTGCGGTGCTGCTTGCGAAAAAATGTTAACAGTCGTGTGTTACATAATTTTCATGCGTGTCGTAGACCTTTCCCTTAATTCTTCTTAACACGGCTAAACAGCTTGTCTTTCGGTGCTAGTCTTCGGTATTAAAATATTTTATTAAATGCAACCATACTTTATAAAATATTGAAATATATAGTGTGCTATAACTGGAGTACACATTTTCAAATTTCTATTCAACTCTTGCTTCCCGCAATCGACGCAGAATATTTTTATTTCAGTCTAGTTATGAGTTTCGACAACAAAATGTATAAAATTGACCAACTTCGAATAAATTCCATGCTTGTAAAAGTCACGTATCCGTGACAATCTATCACCCTTCAAACGTCAGCTCGAAAAAATGGTACAGTAATTTTTGAGTGATTTTAAAAAAACTTCCATCACCAACTATACTGTCAATTTAGCCTTGAAAAACTCTTTCCTACGCCAGATATGAAAATGAAGAATACAGTACACAGTTCAATGAAGTTGGACAGGAATTTCGTTCGCGTTCTCCTTGTTTCCCTAACTCTTTCTGACAATTCTCGATAAATTTTTCTAAAAATTGTGGAAGATGTATTTCGTCATTGTTTAGAGGAAAATTAGTTCTCCGGGCCGATGAAAGGTTAAAATTTCATTTTTTGGTGCTGCTTCGCCTGCGGCACCGCCGCGCGAATCGAAGAGGATAGCATTCGCGATCGGGTATCACACGGTTTTTCGTTCGGCAAGTGGCTTTCTGTAAACGCGACCGTGTTTTTACGGCATTGTAAATCGAAACGTCAATAGCGCGCGAACGTGTCTCGCAGCCGGAGACACGGGTTCCACACAGCGTCATTATTAATTGAGTTTACACAAAACCGATGCTGTCCACACGCGCGCACGCAGACAAAATGCAAACATACTCGCGCGAACACCTTCCCGTGTACAGTGGCGTTCACCTACCTCCGAGCGCATACGTGTCGCAGGAATGCGCAATGTTTCATGTGAAGCGCGCGTATTTTCGCTGTTCACGTTTACGGCTTGTTTCCATGTAATCGTTTTATCGGATTTGTGTCAAGGGTATGAAAAGCATGGAAACCTGGACCCGGACCACCCGGCTATCATTTATTAACGAAACGTAATCGGGTTGTTTAAAACGCGACAGTGCCGCGCGATTCACCGTGTAATTAGGATTATTTATTAATTAATGTGACCAGTTAGAGCGACGAACGAAGACTGCAGTGCAACAATGTGCGAAGACGATTCGAGGAAGTTCGACATTTTTTTGTGGACACTGTTGCAACTGCATGATTATAGAACGACCGTAAAGATTAGGGTGCTCCTTATTTATCGGCCATGAAATTTTGGGCACGACTTTCCCCAATATTTTTCCATTTCATAAAAATAATGGTATATTCAAAGATTTTATGAATTGGTGCGCCCTAATTGTGAAAAATATACTAAAAATTTAAGTTCAAAATTTAATATTAAAAAGTTAAATATTTTATACCTCCAAAAATATCATAATTCCTTGAAAGCTTTCGCTCAAATCTTGTATTTCGGGTTAACGGTGTGAAAATTCCATCAAAACCTCTTAAGAATTCTGCAGACGGTTAGAGACCCCTGCAGCAATACTGAAAACTTCTAAGAAAATTTTTTTTCTTTTTTTCCTATAAAATTTCTCATATATTTTTCGCAACTTTAATGTCAATATGGCACATCTCCCCGTAATCCGATCAACTTCGTGTTCTGCAGGAATTGTTGTCTTACCAAATGGAAAAAGTTTACGGGGAATCTAAGATCTATTCTAGTGAAGATGCACAAAAATGCATGCCGAGGGAAATTTAAAGGTAATCAACGTAATTAGAACTGCGTCGGATGAATGCAACGGAGAATGCATTGTAAAAGTATTCCATTAGATACAGTGGAAAATGTATCCATTCAAAACTTCACTGAAGCAAATGCACGAATAGAATGATCACCCATCAGCTGCAATTGTGGAGATGCACAAAAATGCATGCAGAGGAGAAGTCGAAGAAAATAATCGTGATTAGAACTGTAATTGAAAAATGCATCGCAAATGTACTGAATTGGGTGCAGTGAAAAATTCACTGAAACAAATGAATCGACTTTAACTGTGGGTGAAAAATTCCAAGAAAATAAACGTGATTAGACTTGCTTCGGAAAAATACAATGGAGAATGCTTTTGTCGAAAAGTCCGCGCTACAACTGAGGTAAATGTAACAACAGATGCCAATGATATATCAACTGCAACAATGGCGACGCAGAGAAATGCATACAAAGGAAAATATAGGTGACTGCAACGGACGAGAATGCATTCATCGAAAGATCCGCCGCAGCTTTCTGCGGAAAAGGGAAAATCGTAAACACCGAGTTAAGGATTGAATATACGAGTCTAACCGTTGTTTAATGGATAAATCCGAAAAACCAGCTGCTGGGAGAAGCTATCTGTTGGAACACGTACTTTAAGGATGTCCTGCAACGATACGAGAGCAGAAGAAAGACCACCAAAAAGCGCGAAAAAGTATCTGGCCTGTAGTTTTCCAAGCTTCTTCGGTCTGTGGCGGTCTTACCGAGGTTTCTCTTGTTCCGGTAAATTGTTTACAATATTACCCCAACTCAGCCGAGCGTGTTTTGAATAATTCGAAATTATTTCAACGTTTGTAAACTGTGAGGTTAAACGATTTTAAACGTGCAAATCTTAGAAAGCTTTCCGAACGACTTTTCAACGTGAAAACGTTGAATGCGCTCGCGGAGAAGATTACGGTCAAACGAAAATGTTCTACATCGCAATAAATGCAACATAATAAGGCAACAGAATGAAAAATGAAACGGAGAGCTGTTCGAGAAGTGCTGTGTCTTCGTCTCCTCGAGCATGAGATTAACGCACACAGACGCGAAGGCGGTCGTAAACAGCGAGCTCACAGACGAGGCATTAAACAAGTAAACAAGAAAGATGTAAAACAAGTTCGAGGTAGAAGAGAGGGATCCCGTGTAACACGCGCGAAAACTTGCTCATACCATCGACGGAAAAAGGTCGAAAAGAAACAGAATATACACAGACGTAATGAATGGCCGCGTTACGCTAACGGACTGAAAAAGTGATGCTACGAGAATCCTGCGCTCTCCTCTCCCCTCTCTCTCTCTCTCTTCTCACTCGATGGAGAGGTAAGAACGAAAGTCGGAGGAGCGTTCGCGATAAAGCTCGAGATAAAAACTTAAGCCGCGATTCATCGCAGGAGGATTTAAGCAGGCGTTACAGAGAACGCTCGACGATTCCTGTTTCCGTGGTTTTCAACTTTCGAATAACTCGCGGAGATTAGGGACGGGAGACTCAAAGCGAAATGAATAATTAAGCTCCCAAATTAATCCAAGTGGCTCCCTGCACACCCGACCGTCCTCTCCTCTCTTGACGAAGAGAGATAAGCCTCCATCCCCTCTTCTATACGCTTCAGCAACCAACGAGTGTCTTATGGTTTTTGATTTCGCAGCCGAGATGTACACGGTTGTTCCTGAATAATTTGAATCTCGTCGCTCGCCACCGTGTACCAACTGCGGAGATTGAAATGTAAATGCTTCGTTCGGGATGCCGGAATAATTACCGTACAATTAAGGAATTGTCTTCCGACTGCACTTCCAGTAACGAGAAAACTGCAAAAGTTAGGCTGTTTCGGGGAAGATTGGCTGATACATTATGGGCGGAACGCTGCCGGCCATTGGAACTTCGTGTTTCATGTGGACGAATATGAATTTCGACATTCAGCAGCTTGGGAACTCAAATTCAAGCGTTTCTCGAGAATTGAGATTCAAGATTTTCCCTATTCTAGCTCAAATCCTTCAGAATTCAAGTTTTCAAGTTCAAGTGGTTCATAATTCAAGTTTTCAAGTTCAAATCCTTCAGAATTCAAGTTTTCAAGTTGAGGTGCATCATAATTCAAGTTTTCAAGTTCAAGTGCTCCAGAATTCAAGTTCTCAAGTTCAAATTCTTGAGATTTCAAGTTTTCAAATTGAAGTGCTTCAGGATTCGGGTTCAAAATCCTCAGAGTTCAATTTCAAGAACTTCAGAATTCAAATTGTCGTATTTCAGTACCTAAACTCGTATGCATCAGAATTGAAATCCGTATTTGAATTGATGTACTCTAGGATCCAAGGTGTGGTTCTCCAAAATTTTAATTAAAGTTAGGCACTCTATAATTCGAATTCTAGGTACTCCATAATTGAAATATTTCGAACTGCTTCAAAATTCAAAATTAGAAGTTCGACAGATCAAAGTCAGAAATACTTGATAAAAACAAAATTCTTCATGGAAAAATTTGACTTCGATACGCAGGTACTTTCGAATATTAAAAGCTTTAAATAATTTTTCTGAATGGAACGGATCAAAAATGAAATCGGTAACTCCAGCACCCAATTCAAATGAGTCAATACTGATCCCAGATAATTGAGAAGGTAAACACAACGACCGAGGACAAAGTTTCCCGAGCCACAGCAATCACGAAATAACGGTCAAGGAGGAAGTAAGAGAAAATTACAGTTGATTGCCTTCGCCGCGGCGCGGCGGCCGGAAACGTGTACAAAACGGACCGCGGAACAAAGAATAGTTGCGCCACGATCTCTGTCGCATCGAAAAACTCACGGGGGAAAACGCGATTCACCTGTGGGAACTCGCGTTTCAACGAAGTTCATCCTACGGGCGATCAGAACCATTTTCACGAACCTTTGTACACCGCACACGGACAAATCGGAGCAAACTGAAATTCGTTTTACGGAAATCGTTGAGCGTCCGACGGTGTTGCACTACATTTCCGATTTTGAAAATCCACCGATCTTCGGATTGTCACAATTACGCAAAAATAGATTCATTTTGAAGCTTGAAATCACACCTTCCGTATAATTGGTTACTTGGAATGTTATACGATTCCAATAAATATAAATTTTTATTTAATAAAATAACTGCTTTAATAGAAAATAAATATTTGCAAGTGTAATCGACACTCTTTTACTAAGAAATGGTCAAATCGAATCGTCTCTAAATTCGTGGAAAAATTAGTTGAGGCATGAAATCAATTATGAATACGAAGATTGAAATTTCCTTTTTCCAACAGGATGTTGCGAATTGATGTACGATATTTTTGTCCGCGTTATCGAGCTTTAATCGACAGGTGTACTGCACTTTCCATTAGCGAACGACTTCCTCGTATTTTATTGACAACGAGGTTCAAAAATATCGTAGATTAATTTAGAAGACGTCGTTGTAAAGAGGAAGCTTCGATCTATAAATCCGTGGTATGTTCGTTTACGAGGAAAATTTCCCAACGTTTCTGCGGACGATCCAATTCGCAATGAAATAAATTATTTCCAAGAAAAGATGTATCTCTGTTAGAGGTTTTAATATTCAGACTGAACGAAGGTTTGACGTCGTGCACATTTGTTTTCGAAATTGGAAGAGTGGGTACCAACAAATTTCGGAAAACCGTAAATTCGCGTGGCAATAATTCCCAGGAGCGTGTGCTTACAGTTCCGGGATCGAGGAGCGACTATAAATCGGGAGAAGCGAAGACGCGAGTAGATGGATCGTTTGAGCAGCGATAAGAATGATCGTCGTTCGTTTAGCAGATCGATGTTTGACCTTTCGGAAAAGGAAAAAGTCGGTGATCGAAGCGCAATGGCGCATGGCAGCGTCAAGTGTTCGCGCAAGAAAATGCTCGTTCAAATTCACCGGTAAATTAGAAACTTAGCCGGACTAATTAGCCAAGTTACCTGGCTGCTTGCTGGCTATGTCATTATTATTATTATTATTTATTATATACGTATAAATTATAAAAAAATAATTTATTTATTCCCTTTATGCCCTTTTTACATAAGTATTTACAAAAAAAAAGAGAAAGATACAAGAATATTTATCCATTAAGGAAGAAGGGACATGCGCAAAAAGACAAAAAAAATAATACTGGCACAATCGATAGGTATTATCATATCACCCTGCGTAGTTGCATTTTAAAATTTTGCAAAGATTCAATGAATAAATCAATACTATTATAAATAGTGCATAATTTTGCAATAATGCGATTCATTGGATTAATTAATCCATAAGTAGATAGTTTTAAAAATTTATTTGCGCAAGTAGAGAAGAACAATCCATATGATTATTAATTGAATTAAAAATAAAGCTCTGGTCGGATATTATTCTTCGAGCAGATAATAATTCTAGGTTCATTGCAGTTATTATTGCGGAGTGATCATGATTAAGGAACGACATTGGATTATTTAGCTTGTATGAACAAAACGTGAGAAATTTATGCTGCACTCTTTTGAGCATGATTTCGCACTTAGAGCTTTTCGGAGACCACATAATTAATGCATATTCTAATGGCGGACGGACGATGACAACAAATAGCAATCTAAGTGTGAGTATTGAATGAAAATCAATGGAAAATCGAAGTACGAAACCATGTGTTCATGCAATGATTTTGCAGTTAGTGGGTCACGGAAGTCACGGGAACACGTTGCAAACCAGTTTCGAAACACACGCTCGCTTGGCCCGAATTCTCACGAGGAATGCCCGTCGCCGCGGCAAGTCCTAGCCGAAATAATAATAACAACGCCAGAGAACTTCATTGCTCTCTGTGTACAATGTATATTATACGGCGAAATAAGCAG
>CM052334.1:7295981-7313230 GCA_028455595.1 Lasioglossum vierecki
TTTCTACAAAACCCAACCAAGCCTCTCCAAACGCGTTCAAACTTTTAATCCACTGGTAGACTCATAAATCTCTCACACACCTAGATCCACAAATTCCACGTGCTCAATGAGACCAAACAAACCCCAACCCAACCACCCAGAAAGCTCCACTCAACAGGTTTCTACAAAACCCAATCTACCAAAACAGAACCCACCGCGGCGCGTTGCGTCGAACCCCTTAATCCACTTCGCGATTGGTACAATCACTCTGCGATCGGGGGCTCCTCGATCAAGTCCCCGAAGAGCAATCCTGCTCAAAACGGGCTCGACAGGACTAGCATGGTCGAATCCACGCAACACTGTATTAATCAATCAGCATGGTGCCCGGGCTGACAAAAACAGAGACACGATATATTCTACATGCGTCAAGCTGGAGTGTCAGTACGGGATTGATGATCCCGTGGCTAAGTGTTCGCGCGAACGACCTCGTCTCTCCTCTATTTGGGAAGGAACTGGTCGGCTTGTGGGAGCGAGCAAGTAACCTAATTGCGCGGTCCGGATCGCTGGTAGAAAGTAACAATGGAGAGCGCTCACGTGTCGGAGATATCGGACTGGGAACGGCATCCACAGGCCGCGGGTTCGCTTCCCGATTTTAATCCAGGACTCCTGACCTCGTCCCAGAAAGGTCCCGGACCTGTTCCCGACAGTTTCACTCGGGGATCGAAAAATATAGCGATCGAGAAACGCGACGAAGCGCGTGCCTACGCGATCGTACGGCCGCGACTCCTTCTATCTCAGGTGTCTCGATCGTTGAGCACCTCGGCGAACGTGCTCGGCTACGCTCGGTACTCGCCGCCAAGTGATTGTCGCGGCCCACAGACCCGTAGAAAGGAGAAGTTTCACCAGTTGTAGCCTGCCGGTTAGACGAATGCTGACTTTTTGCTTGGACTCGTTCAGGCAAACCCCTAACGTGCAGCGCACGTGGAGACGCGCACGTGATCGCGATGGGATCTGTTGACAAGCTTCGGGATTCGGGATCTATTGTCGGCTGTACCGGAGGCATATCGGTCATTCGTAAGAGACGTGACAAAACTGAAAATGTTAAAGATTGTAAGTAAAAGTAATTGTTATTTAAGCATATAACAAAAATAAGCAATATACATATATAAAGTAAATTGTTATGTACTTTGTAACTAGACTGTTGATGTTTATACAATTTTCAATTTTTCCAGGCACATTGTAAGAAAGTGGAATCAAATGAACTTCGAAGATCTTTCTAGATCTGAAATAATTAAAGAATGACACTAAATTCTATTGAACTTTATATTCGAGCATTTTTGGAAAATCTTCAATAGCCACGAAGAGTATATGTGAATGCAAATATTGACTGTTCAGTATTATTTTCTCCCTGAATTTTAACATTTCATTTAAGATAAGTTTCTCAAACAAATTCTTAATAACCAGTTTACTTCGCGAGAACAGCTTAAGAAACTTCTTACGAAGAATAATCTTCAAAGAAATTATGAGATTATGTTATTATGAGTGACTCTACTTGTTGCTTCGCGATTGAGAGTGCTGGTACTATTAAAAAATGCATCGAGACTTCCTCAGCTATGAGTAAGTTCCCTCGGATTATAAGGTAATCCCTTTTCAACCTCTCATTAAATCGACTGTGTATGAATATTATTCGTGCGTTGTAAATGGTTAAATTTCTTGAAATAGAAGAACGTAATTCAAGCTGAGAGAAAAACCTGTCATGAATGAATAACACACTTGAATAAATGCAGACATAAAATGAATAGTATTATTGTGAATATTATTTCATCTAATCTGAAATGGTGTTATGCTTCACCCCAGTTCGTTACAATTCGAGTAAAAAATTTTTATTTTACATAAAGATCCGCCAATAATAAACATATTTTACCTCGATTGCGTGCGATTGTCATTCCGTGAAAGTTTGCGCAGCCCGAATGCGTCAGACACGCGTCACACAATGCGAAAAGAGGCCGCGATAAATCCCGACGAAGGGTGTAATTAAAAATGTACAATGGAACATTAATTCCTACGAGAATTTCGTTGGCCGAACGAGCCGCGCCCCGTTGGAAATGGAATTTTAATTTTGAGCACGGTTTAAGGAAATATATGAACACGGCGGAAACAAAAAGCGCGCCTGCGTAATTCTCTCTGCGAGCGGAGAGAAAGAAACAAGAATAGAAAGATAGAACGAGAGAGACAGTCGAAAAGAGTTCACACGATTGAGAGAAATAGCGAGACCGGCGAATAACATGTGCGTTTTATTATTATGCAACCGGAGAGAATCGTATACACGGCTACGCAGTTATTTATGATAATCCGCGAGGTATCGTTATTAAGATCCTATCGCGTTAGTGCCATGCCGTCGACGAAAACAAAATAACTTAAGCTGCATCCACACTGCGGCTACAACGTATAATTCATGAAAAAGGCGATTCTTATTAAATCCAACCAACACGTGATTAATAACGAATGCTATTGTTGCCTGTTTTTATTCAGTGCAATAAAAGCTCAAAAATAAATTGTCGCTTGATTCACAAACAGTAAATGGTCAATCAGTATCAAAAAATATTTCTATAAAAGAGAAAAACTATTTAATCAATTTAAAAATGTATTGTTTCCTTACAATTATTCAAAAATAAATGTCTATGTTGCTTTCGTGTCCTGCCATTTTCATACAATTTTTATTTTGCATAAAGCTCGGCTCTGTCTTAGTACTGAGGAAAGTAAAAGTTTTATAAGACACGATAATATGTTGTCAGTTAAGCCAGAAACGTTTCAAGCGTTGATTAAATGATCATCGTTCTTTGTCGCTTCATGCAGATTCGGAGACGTCGAGTGAAACGAAATAACTAAGAACTAAAATCGTGTTTTGCTGGCAGGTTGTCAGTTTCCGGCAGCGAGACGTTCGAATTAAAAGATAATAGGATTAATCTGGCGAAGCATTTTCGAAAAATTTACCGCGAGCGGTGACGTGCAAACTGGATGCCGAGATCCGCTTCGGTCCCCACTCGCCTAATTGAAAGATGCAATTTTCGGAATTGTGTTTACGGGTCCTCCTTTGTGCCTCCGTGCGCCATGCCACGTGCTTCCGCTTCGAAATTAACCGGTCCCGCTGTGTCAGCTGTTTTCCGTCGCATTATTCCGTCTCGCGAAATACCGCGCACAGATTCTCGCGAACTTTTCAAAACTCGTCGCCCCATTCGCAAACTATTCACAGTTTCCCACTGAGCGGCTAAATCTGTTTTCTTTGGCTGTAAAAGGTGCGATCTTCTTCGCGCGTCTGGACGGAACTGTACTCTTAAATTCGTGTCTACCGCACTTTGATTCTCTGCTGTATTTTTCAATTCTTGTTTACTGCATCTAGATTTTCTATTGTATTTTCTATTATATTTTTTCGCGGGTCAAACAAATATATTTTCTTCGTAAAATAGTATTGTATACCGAAGAAATTGAATTTACTGAAATTTTTAAAGGTTTTTAATCGTGAAATGAAAAAGCAGTTAATTTGATTGTGAATAGTTCAGTGTTAAGAATGATGTGCTCGATGAAAATTTGATTAACAATGCTTGAAGAGTGACTATTATTTTACTGATTCTTACCAAATTGGTAAATGGACTTCGATTTTCCTTAGCTGCATCAGGAACCTGATAAGATAATTAAATTTTATTGAAACCTCTGAATACTCGCATGAATATTAAAAAAATTTTAATAATATTTTCTTTCGCGTCCCTTTAAATTGCATTGTACATTCAAAATTATTTCTTCATTCGTACCAATCCAAGTTGGATACTATTCTGCATACATTAATTGTATTTGCACACGCTCGATATATAATTTCAATCTCCATCGGGAAATTGGTAATATAAAATGGAGACACTTGCTAGAATAAACCCCAAAGCAAAACATTGATTTCGATGCCGCAATTTGAATCATAAATCCCTTACCACGACCATCGTCTATTTAAATCGTAACAGATAATGAATTCAGTGTTAAAAATTATTATTCAAATTGTTTTTGTATTATCTAAATAATTAGAATATAATTCTTCGCAATTTGATGGTATTTTAAAAAATCCCTGTACGACCATTACAGTACAGCCATAACTATGTTGCAAAATCCCACTGGCCCAACACTATGTTGCAAAATCCCGGTCAACCATTGTTCTACCGTGGGCAAACTTTTTTCTCTCCTTACGGAAGTTCGTTGTTGCATTAGTTCGCCTGTATTTATGTGTCGTCCGTATTCGTTGCAACATTGGAGATTCTTGGAGCTTAACAGGCGGAATAATGAGAAAAACACGAATCTCGTTACGTAATAGTTATGCAGGGTATTGATAGAAATAATGACGAGTTCCTCTCCGTCTTCTCAACTCTTTTTCTTTTCGATTCCGTTCTCAGAGATTCAATCGATTCCTCGACCGGGCCTCCGGCTCTAATCGCCAGTGGCAATTACGTGGGCATTAAGTCGTCGCAGAAGTGATAATAAATAGCAACTGTATTCGTCGCTTTGTAGTATTCCTCTGTAATTTTTCCAATCTTATAATCTTCCTAACGAAGAACGTCTCGTTTGTTTGCGCGCACTATAATCTTTTCTTGTTTAGTAAACACTGAACTCGTTTATACGTATAACCTCGTTTTACAAGACTTTCATTGAAACTGGATGGTTTTCTCTTCGAAGATCAATGAATCAATAAAAATTTCTATGTCGTATAATTATATCAATATTAATCTGCGATTTATTGCAGTAATTGAAATTTTACAAGGAACCGTACAATGATTATTTCTTTAGCTTGGGGAGCCTGTATAAATATTTGTACATCGAAAAATCTGACTTTAAATCTCAACAAAAATCTGTAGGGATACGTGAAAATTAATCTAGCACATACTGCAATAAATTTCCCAAATAACAGTAAAACAATGGTTAAAGGTAGCATAGGATGTCTGTGTAAAAATTCGTACGTGAAAAAATATAACCAGAAACGTGAACAAAAATTTGCAGAAATATATGAAAGTTAATCTGGCGCATACCGGAATAAATTCGAGCTTAACAATAACAGCAAAGCAGACGGTAATCGATTAAAATTCCCGGAAGAACGCACCACTGATTATTTCATTGGCCACTGCACGCTCCTCGAGCTATTTGCTATTATCTGCCGTAAAAGAATCGAACGCATTCAACGGTGGAGGATGAGGTGGTACTTGTTAACAAAATCGAATCTAAATAGAGCGGAACGGAAACGAAAAAGGTTGCCTTTTTTTTCTCAAATGCAGCTGTGCGTTTGAAGAACGCGCGCGTACAGCGTCGAGTGGAGTTCGAGCACGCGCGTAATCGAATCGAATACGAGTCGAATCGAATGGAATCGGGGTGAAATGAAGCAGGACAAAAAGAATCGCGCCGCCCGGAATATCTTTCCCGGCCAAATATTTTTATGAGCCGACCTTAAGGCCCATTTCCACTTAACTGAATCGTATAAATCGTATCGGAACGATCGCGTTTCGACTGCACCGTTCCCCGTTAAACGTTCCTTCGATTCGCATTAAATCCAAACGGGGATTTCGTCCGGGCTGCTAACAACGGCCACCGGTTCTGAACAAACGGACATTTATTTTACCGAATAGTATTGTTTGTCGAGCCAACAAGAAACCCATTACACCGGGCGAATTTCGTATTTATCGGTGGGAAAATTGACAGCGAATTCATTGCCGTTCCATTCGACGTCCTTCCTAATTTGCTCGACAAAGAAAGATTGCATGGTATCTTGAGTTCAATTGATATCGCTCCTCTCTTGAGGAAATGTCAATTGACAATTTACGCGTCCCTAAAAAGTTTTTAAGAAATGCATTTAAAAATATTTCTTTTACGCAGTTTGATAGACACAATAATAAAATACAACTTTCGTTTTAGCTTGCTTCTGATATCATTTGATGTTGTTGAGATATTTCAAGGAAATAAGTTATTCAAATTTATTCTGGGGCTGTGATTTCACCCCTTCAATGCGAGAAATAGCACGAAGAAAAATAGGGTTGTACTAAGCGCATAACTTATTTTACTTGTGTATAAAGGTTCATAATTTTCAATGATTTCCCTTGCGAGTTGAAATTGCGTAATTATTTTTAAAAATAAAATAGCGCCCGCTACTAGTGTCGAGAATGAATAAACCTGCGCAAGGTTCCTTTGAGGGAATAGCAAAAACGTTGCATTCAAGATACACATTTGTGCGCGTTCTTTTTTATTCGATCGGAGTCAATCCGCGTATCGCCGCGAGCTACTTCATATTCGAATGCATGAGAAAGAATAATTTTCTCCTCAACCTGATTCGACGTGATTTCGCGAAGCCATGGATCGGAGCACGGTAGAGGTCGGCCGATGGTATCGATTAAAAATAAAAGGAGAACGAGGGATTCGCGAGATAAATTTCAGCCGGAAATCGTTTGATGGGAATCCATTGTACGGTTTCGCCACCTCCGGAACACTTTTGTCGATGATCCGGAAGCCTCCGAGCCCGCTGGCATAAGTTACCCTAATCACGGAAATTGTTTATGCCAAATTTGCCTCGCATTCGTCGCAGATTGCGGGAATACCGCGGTGCTCCGCTATGAGCTTATCGCCCGACGCCGTTTCAATTTGATTCGTTTACACGCGAACCGTTCAATCAAAATGTTATCGCCTCGACTCAAGCCAGATTTAATGCAAACAAACTTCGCTGGATGCATCAGTTTGCCAGCTGCGATTGCTGGAACGAGTGCTGGAAAAAGGGAAACAAGAATCGGAATATGTTCAAACACCGACCCACCGACACATGTACCTCGCCGCTCGCACGAACATTGTGAATTTCAATGAGAAACCGGCCCCAGAAAATTATGAATCGGAATTAAAAAGTCGAACAGCGAAATTTGACCGAGAAATCCTGCTTTAGCCAGCATTATGTAATGATTTCCGTCGGGAGTGATCGCGAATAATCCACTGGTTTTTATCGAATGCGAATTTATCAAATATTTCCTGTTTATTGTTTTCAGCAATTTATGCTAGAAGTTTTATGGAATTTTTAATAAACGAGATCGAGCCTGGTCGAAAGGATTTTGTAATTTTCGTCGCCAATTTATCGAGACGCCCAGTGAACTGATGTTTTAATTCATTTTCATTAATCATTTTATAGAAATTCGATTTGTACGAGATCGACCTTTGCTAAAAGGATTTTTTTCATTTTTGTCGCTGATTCATCGAGACGTACAGCGAACTGATTTTTTAATTCATTTTCGTTAATTATTTTATAGAAATTCGATTTGCACGAGATCGACCATGGTCAAAAGGATTTTTTAATTTTCGTCGTTGATTTATCAAGACGTACATCGAATTAATTTGACAGGGAAAGAAAAAGGCGCTTCCTGGGGATATTTGAAGCGACATTTCCATTTCGAAACTGTCGCGGCGAAGCAGTGAGCAAGGGATGGTCGGACTGTTTTTTTTCCTGCGAATTGGTACATAGTGTCGATGGGTGACTGTTTAAAAAAAAGTCTGTCCTTTTACCTGGCTAGGGGAGAAATGTCAGGTACACGTGGCGTTTATGATTCTCTATTGTCTTGTACCTCCCTTACGAAATTTTCTAAAAGAAGGACAGATGATGTTTTGTCATGTGACTGCCATAACTTCTAGCCCAACAGCGGTCCCTCTCGTAGCGTGCATAATCCTGTCCCGAAACTCTTCTAACAAAAACTTGCGGAAAGTCAGTGTTGTTCGAACCACGGTAGAGAGAACGTCTTTAAAGACGTGTCAGTTCAAAACTCCCAGTTGTGACAAGTTTGTGATATACCATCAGCTGTATACAGTACTTTCGCCGCTGCCATATTTCCGAAGTCAGCAGTGCGTCACCGAATGGCCCAGTAATACGCATTTTATAGCAGCAACTACGGCTTTATTTCCACGATTTTTATCAGAATATGTGAGTGTTCTATATAAATCAATTTCTGCTCATTCTCTTGTTTGATACTTCACCACGGCACGACACCATCGCTACGCTCAGTGAAACTTCCCGCCGCGCCGATTGCTCCGTGTTTTTCGTTAATAATTCCTTAACAAAGCCGAGGCAGACATTTTTGCATATACAAATTTATGTTTCGATGAATCATTTTATAGAATTTAGAGCCGGTTTGTTTTTAGAATTAATTTTTGTGACAGAGATTAATGTGTATATTAATTAATTCGCTGATTTTATGCATTCGTTACAACAATGAGTTGGCGAAATATAGCACAGTGAAAGGATTAATGGACTTTAAACTATATTATTTTGGTTTGGTCAATATTGTTAAAGAAGAAGAAAACGTTCTATTAATTGCTCTATAAAAAGAGAAATTATATTTTTAAAAAACCGGATTGTGCGTGGGATTTTTTTACAAGAAATTGCAGCTAGTAGAGAGAATTAAATATTTTCGAACCACTCGCTTAAGCCGCGGAATTATTGACCGCTCAAGACTATAACTGTGCATAAAAAGCTCCGTTTAAATCGTGCAATGGGTAAAATTAGAAATGTCACGCGGATTAGAAATCACGCTAAAGGAGTCACGAATTGCCTGTGGTCAGACATTTTTTTTCTAATCTACCAGTGACGTCATTTATCTATGACATACGTTATTATTCGTCAAACGCTTTATTTTACAAACCGTTTGTACCTAAGACAGGTTAAACACTGACTCGTTGAAATGTAAACGATCTATTATTTTTTAAAAACATCCTCGCACTGTACGATGTAGCATTAGAAATTTCTTCAGTAATTACTTAATTGTCAATTTTTATTTTACCTAAAAATTGAATACTTTTATTAGTTACATTTGATGCTCCGTAAATGTAGTTGTACTTAACGGGCTTAAATAAATTCTTTTCGTGATCAAAACTGTAAAACAACAAAGCAGAATTTCGTTGAAGAACGAAGCGAAAATTCTTCGGGTAACTGTTGTCAAGAAGGCCAAGAGAAGCTTAGAATAAATATTTGCCCGATGCAAAAGCGAACTTTGTCTCAGGGACAAGTTCCCGAGGAAAATAATTATTGGAAAGCGCGCTTCTCTCGGAGAAAAATAAATCCGTCTCGAAAGGATTAAACGAGAGACGCGTCCGGCGAAGTTTCGCGAGGCAAGAAATCGCCGAGCGCTGAAGGGCGCTCCCGACGCAATTAACAGGATCCCTTGTCGCTCTCGGAACCGGGAAAAAATTTTTTCATAAACAGCCGGATCGCCGCCATTTAATGGTAATCTGTTCCGGCCGGTTTTTATTAGCCTTTTCGCGTGGGATCGCTAATTACTTGGTAGATTAATTCCCTCGCAGCCGACCGACCAGACCGGGCCAGCGCGGCCGGATATTACGGGATTAAGTTGCTCTTTTACGTCATGTTACGGACAGGAAACCATTTTTCTTTCGACGAACTTTTTGGCCGGACTCACGAAAGAAAGAAGCGCGAAACTTCCCGGCGAATTTATCGCGTTCTAGCCGGTTGCGAAAAGGACAATACGTTTCACGCGATTTCACCGATGTGGCCACAAGTTAAATTGCCACCCCCGCGGCACGGTCCGCGCGCTATCACCGGCCGTCCCATCGGTAAGCTCGTTTCTTGTTTACGAGGCGGCGTAAAAAATTAGGATCCCGCCTCTGAAATGAGTCCTGGCTCCTGGATCTCAACGAATCAATTTAGAAGGGTATCCCCTGATAATTTCCACGAAACGGAACCAATATTTTTTCTATTTTTTCGGGGATTTTAATTCTTTAAAACTACAGCGTGCAACTGAAAAGTGTAAAAAATATGATGGAAATTTTTTAAATATTAAAAAGCTGTCCAGAAATAATTATAGTAAAGTAATAATATATTGTATCTAGCGCGGAATTATTTGAAATTTTGATTTAAAATAATGAAATGAAAAAGAAATTTTGATCGAGCCATCGAATGTAACAAACGCACCTATAAGCGAAAAATTACTTTCGCGCTGTACGTCAGTGAAATTGAATTTACAAGATCCAATTAACAGAATGGAAAATCGAAAAAATCGTGGAGCGGAGTGTTCCTGAACGTTCCGATCGTGATTGAAAAATAATGAACTTGTGTATTCTTAACAAGAAATGAACCGTGACCGGCCGGTATTTATTTATTACTGTTCCAAGCTTGCAATTATATATTCTATGCATTTGAGTGACCACTCGCACTTTTTACCTAAATAAAATGTTTTGTCGTTCATTGCATAGATGATTAAACACTGTCGGATGACCGTGTTTCGCAGTCAAACCAATTTGTTCGAATTACCAGACTGGAGCCTCGACAACAATTTAATAAAATAAGTAAAAAACGAAACGAGGCTCGGCTATTTTCGCTGCGACAAGAACAACGTCATTGATTTCCGGAGTTCATTTAATTTCGACGGCGCATTCATTAACGAGTCCGGCTAGCTGATATTTTTTCACGCTTTTATCTTCGCTCGTGCGTTACTTTAATAAAAGATACAATTATTGCACGTGAAGAATCTCACTTTTAACGAATCACGAAATCTGGAGAAAAATTTCTTTCGAAATAATTGTCAATCTACATTGGAGTATATTACAAGATTATGATCTTCAAAATTTCGAATTTGCTGATTTTTTTTATCAAAAACGTGGTAAAATGTATCCCTTCGTGTTTATTATTATTTTTAATTGATGAATGAGAGTTAAAGAATTGCATTAGCATACTTAAAAAATAGCACCATCAGTTTAGAATCCTCTATTATCAGTATTGGAGTCCTGTATTAGGCTGAAAATTTCTTTTATACTTAAAAAATAGCACCATCAGTTTAAAATCCTCTATTATCAGTATTGGAGTCCTGTATTAGGCTGAAAATTTCTTTTATACTTAAAAAATGGCACCATCAGTTTAGAATCCTCTATTATCAGTATTGGAGTCCTGTATTAGGCTGAAAATTTCGTAACAACCCGTGCCAGACTGGAAGGTTGAAACATTTTACACTGTCTAAGAAAAAATATTTTTCAAACACATTTCCCTTCGACGATTTTTTAAAATATTATTTAGTTTTGTTCACACGACTTTTTCTCAAACCCTATCAGCCCTATCCCTGCTATCTCTCGCAATTCGAATGGACTGTTGACCGATCGTTGGTTCGATTCGATTCCCTTTTTCGCCGGATGCTATCCCTTCAACAATCGCATTCAACCCCTGGCCCGTATTTTCTTCGCCGTATTCCAGTTAGTAACCCGTTTCGCTTTCGAGTCGCACGGAAAGTTGCCACCTTTTTTATTACGTTCGAATTGCTCGATTGCTCTATGAGAAGTTAAATGAGGACCCCCGGGGCGAAGTGACCCAGGTTTTATGATCCACCCAGGGAGGGAGCAGGGTGCGAGGAACAGAGAGCAAGGGAAAAGGGAGAACAGCCCTGAAAAACGCTGAGACAGCTCGAATCTCTGTGGCCGATGCATATCGCGCCGTATCAAGCTGACTGACGGGCTCTTTGCTTGAATTTTATTAAAAGAAAAAATCGACATGTTATGCCAGCGAAGGACGATGAAATTTGAACCTTTTCTACCACGGTTTTCCGTGGGAGGTGTGCGAGTATCCAACCGAATTGGCTAATTGTGTTAATTCAACCTCTGTAGACCCAGATATCGTATCTACGAATATAATTCTCCATCTCAAAATTTCATTTAATATTACAGGATTCAGTTTTCGTTATACGAGTATAAAATACGGATGAGGAAGATATTCAGTGATTACGATTAAATTAGAGAGAGCTGATTCGTGATTCGCGAGAGTGAAACGACTTATTTACTAGTAAACCTCTCGTTAATTTTGCTTTCTACATTTATGTGTTGACTTCTCGTGGCCATTCCCCTGCTTCATCACGTCTCGAGTTTAATTTATATTCAAAATTATTGTCGATTATTTGCAACATTTCGCTGGCATCAAAATCCCCTTTCACTATCCGATCGAATCAACGTTAAAAATCTGGCGAAAAATTAATCGTAAAAATTGTTCTACGGAGTGTGTCAAAAGGTGTTGAAGTGTAACATTTTTTTGTGACGTCAAATGAAATCTGCTATAAAAAGCCGATATTTAAATACATTCTCTCCGGGGCGTAAGTAAAGAAGGGTTAAACCGTAACGAGGGTAGTGGTAGTTCAAACACGATCTACCGTTCTCCGGTTTGAAAAGTCAACGAACCTTTCCGAGCTCGATCAATTAACTTCCACTTCGGGTCGGGATTCCGTCGTAATGCTTGTATATTTAAAAAGTTTCTTTATACCGTCTCTTGAAATTTTCATCGGTATACTTGAAATCAACCGACGGGACAGCTTGACAGCGGTCGAGGGATTCTTTGTCGCGCTCGATTGCCGGAAGAAACGCCGTTATGAATGTCGAACACGTCTCAGAATCTCGTTTAAAAGCAATCTATCTCGCGGGAGGACATTGTTCGAGGACTTTCGAGTAATCGAGAGCTCCTGGACCTACTCCGAGGAGCAGTAATACTATTAAACACTGCCTGATTACGGTCCACGATTCTTTGACGTGACCGAGCAATCGTCGATATCTCTGGGCGTCTTAGGTACGAATCGAATTTATTGACACTAGTATATAAATAATCTTAAATATATTAACTGTGTCAGGAATTATTTATAATATTATAGGAGAGCATAGACAAATGTTTCAGAACATGTTTGACATTTGACATAGGTGTCAATTGCACTCTAAAAATATAGAAAAAAAAATCACTTTATAATCTCATGAACTTCCTATCGACTTTCTTAAATTCGTTTGAACTTTTGTATTATTTTTGTATTAGTTATAACAATTAATTTCTTCGCTTGGTAATTTTAATAGATAAAATTCGTCTGATATCTCATCTGCTCGTTTTTAATTGAAGTTCATAAAATTCGCAGTCTAATTTTTTATGCTTACAATTACTATTACACTAGTATACTTACACACTAGTTAAAAAAAACATTTACGGATCAGAATAAAATTGTTCGATTTATAAAATTTTATTCGTACTGTGTTTTCGCTGGAATCTTGGAGACAAAGTATAAAGAGCTGATTTCTAAAGGGAAAAGTCATGGAGGGGTCGGCACATCATAGGGGGAACAAATAACAGGCATCGGGGCCGATCGTGTGCGCACGGTATCGCGAATTGGACGCCGGAATTAGGTCGCCTGAGCACAAAAGGAACCTGCAAATATATTTTTTTCCCCATCGGTTTCCGATACACAGGAATCGGCTTAACGCCGACTGGCGACCGTCCTTTTTCCACCGGTCGAGTGATTATCATTTTCCTTTATGGACCGACCAAGTACTCTGTGTCTCGGAACCCGAGAGCAAATGAAAAGTGCGCGACCATTTCGCGCAAACTAAAGTTTGGTCGCAGCAGGCTCTCGGCCGTTCGCTGGGTACTGATGAAGGGTATATGGGCTTGGCCCTTGCTTGTGCTCGTTGTCTCAAGTGTTACCCGGGTTAAAGGTTCACCAGGACGCACGAGGGTTGGCTGTTGAAGAGTTTACTAGGGCAGTTTGTCATTACCAAGTTTCTCGATACCGAAATTATTCAATGTTGTAATGGGTTGGCAAGTTTTAAGCGTTCGTGTTCTTCAGTGTTGAAACTGTGCATTTTCTTGTACAGTTTTAGTACTGGAATATTGAATGTGTGGGTTTTTCTATCAGCCAAATATTTGGTTAAATTTTCAATGTCTTAAGTAATCAGGTCTCTCAATGTGGGTTCTCTTAATATACTGCAGATTTTTCCATAAGCCAAATTAACTGAATTGTTTTAATTGTCTATTCTTTAAGTATTCAAGTCTCCCGATGTTTAATTTGTGGGGTTTCCTAGTGTTCAAACTTTGGATTTTTCTACGAGCCAATCATTTTAATTTTTAAATTATTGATTTTTGAAGTATGCAAGACCTTGAAGTACTTATTTTACTACATTTTAAATGTATTTGGTTCACAGGATAATTCGCTATTTAAATATTGGAGAACATTTAGAAAATACAAGTTTTGAAGATTCTTCCAGTTTTGTATTTCCAAGTGCTTCCCAAATCATTAATTTTCTGCGTGTTCAACCTGTGGATTATTCCGAATGTTCCAGTTCCCGATCATAATATAAATTTTCAAGTGTCTGGAGGTATACTTTTCCATCATCTCTAATTGCTCAAGCTCTCAAAATTTTATAGGTTTCGAGGAGAATACGTCTGGACGATCGAGCATTCAGTGCTGTAATGAGAAGTCCTTTCCATCGAACATGCTAATAACTTCCTGATGAATCTTCGAAACTCACGTTGCGGCACTTTCTATTCTATTAATCTCGCGAACCTTTCTAATTAACTTCTAATGAAGCCACAGCTTCCAAATTATTTCAGATTTTTGTGGAATGATTTTCCGACATCCGTCAACTTTTAAAATTATATCCAACCCATATCATAGACAGGTATACTAAAAATATGACGACCCTTTCACAAAATGTATAATTACAAGGAGATCTATATTAACTAGATTATCATTAAGGCTACCTATTTCCGGTTCTAATTCCACGGTTATTTGCCAATCAAATTATCATCCACCAGCTGCTTAGCTCCGAACAATTATCTCTCGGTACAAATAGAAATGTTTGATCTCTTCCAACGAGATGGAATAAAAGAAAGGAGGGAATTTAATTGAGACATTTCCTAAGATAAAGTCAACTGCCCCAATTAAAAAATTCAGTGCTATAGTAACGTCTTCATTTCCAGTATCCCGTTCTTTAACAAGCTAAAATATTTCTCGACTAAAAAGAGTTCAACTACATTCTCGTTTCCAATTAACGTCACACCGTTTCCATGCGCGTTATCTTGCTCGATCCTCCACAATTAAACTAAATTCATAAAAGAAATAACATCCATCACATTCGAAGAGAGAATGAACCTCATTTTCCGGCAGGCTATAAATTCCTCGAGTCCGGTGGAAAGAGAGGCAAAGTCCGGTGCCTGTCACCGGTCGTATCACAATAAAACAACATCAAAGTACGTTCCCCGGAGCTATCATCCCATGTCTTCATGCCGGCTGTTTATAATACCAGAAGCAAACTCGCTGGGTCCGGTCGGTTTTTCTTCAAGAATCCAAAACAGAGGTGAATCGGCTCCGTCAGAGAGAAGTTTCCGCAGTCTGCGCGGAGACGGTACACTCTACAGTCCTCCAGAACGAACTTCCGGCGGGCCAAGTCTTCGTGTCCGGTTGACCCAGCCCTTTGAATCCTCGGAACCAGTCCAGGACCGGTCCGGCTACGGTTCACTCTCGCGAAACAACGGAAAACAACAGCAACCGGCCGGTGTATTCTTGCCGACGCCAGGCAGAATGAAGACCACGGTTGTTTCTCTCGATTGCCGGAAGCCTAATTGTTTGTCCATTTCGACGTTGCGAGGCCTCCCTTTCCCTCTTTTCATCCCCCTTCGTCCCTTCGCCCTACCGTCACCGTTATCCACCATTTTTTCTCTCGAACCTCGCAATTACTCGGCCACCATTCCCACTAACAAAAGCGAAACAACCGGATTATTAAGCCGCGTCCACACGTTCGCTGCGAAGAGAATAGTAAACAAAGCCGCTTGATCAGACCGCGGGAGAACGTTTTCATTTATTTAACACCAGGTATGCGCGACATTGAAACTGACTGTTTTACATTACTTCGTAAAAATAATTTAGCTATTTTTTTTAAATGTACATCCGAAGAGAAAAATCTGTTTTTAGTATCCATTATCATTCAATTTAAATTCATTAACATTAACGAAACAATTTAATTATTCACTTCCAAGGTTATGTTCGGTTACAAACATCAGAATTGCATAAAATCACATTCACATAAAGTTTCAATTTCTTAACACTCTCTATAAGGGTAGATTTATAAAGATGTATAAAGATTTATAACAAAGATACCAAAATTTCAATTTTAGGACCTTAAGAATTCCTAAAACAATACTGTATTCAATGTACAATTAACCGAGGCATGAATTTTATACAATTTTTTGCTATCCTGACCGATTGGCCATAGGTTTATTAAACAATTCAGTTTCCGTTATTTTTGCAACAAATGCCGGCCATTCCAGAATTCAATGCACTGGTACGAATGTTTTTTGCAAATATCTCGGTAACTTGCAATTTCAAAACATCGAATCTATTCCACTTCGCTGAAAACGGGAGGGTAAAATTTGAGCCAATTCTCTGATAACTAGAATTATAACAAATTTGAATAGAATAGAAATTAATTATTTCTCTTAATAATTAATTATTAATTATTTCTCTTAATAATCATGCAAAAGAATAAACGTTTGCATTGATTCTAAACTACAGAGGTCACAGAGAAATTTCTTTGTTCGTTTAATTGTTTTATTAAGCTAAATTAACCATATCTTTAAGTCTTCGTAATTTGTCCACTGCTTTAAATTTCAGATATCTATTTTCGCCATAAATGCATAAAATCCGCAGTCTAATCATAACTTTTAAAAACCTTTCGACACCATAGCGACCAGGGACAAACTTGGGTATCTTGCGCAGGATCGCACCATAGTGTGAACGCGGCTTTACAAGAAAGCACGATCAGGTAATTCGATGGAAACACTCCGGAATCACTCGAAATTACTTCACGGCCGGGCAGAGATCACCGTTGAAAAGCGAGATAAAAAGAGGGAGAGAGAGAGGAAGAGACTACGGGATAGAGAGGTTCTCGCGGGAAGAAAATAATAGGATCGTCATTCGTTTTCGCTGTTATTGTAGTCTGGTGTTCACGTGCACGAACCGCGACCCCCGTGTACGTATAACGCGCGGAACCCACGAATTCCTTCCGGAGTCGTGGTCGTTCCACTAAATACGCGAGATCCAATTTGGACGAACCCCAAAATTCGAAGAAATAGTGCTGCATATATACACGGGAGCATGTGTGTCTCGGACCACGTATGTATATGTACAGGCTGGTACGTGTACCCGGGGCTTTTATGTAAGACACTCAGTGGCGTAGCGTTCAATTCCAACCGGCGCAGCGACTCGAGTGTTATTGATAACACTGACTTCCCTTCCACCGTTTCGACGATCGTCTTTCTCTCAACTCTTGTTAATCGACTCTATCTCATCTCTAGATAAAGAATTTTTTATGCGGTAATGTAACTGTTGGAATATGTCAATTGATTAATCTATTGTTCGATTGTAATCGATTCGATATGATTCAATATCAGTACGTTTCAATAATTATAGTTTTAA